>JAODAL010012436.1:0-95423 GCA_025379985.1 Phyllomedusa bahiana | reverse complement strand
TAAATTTCTTAAACAGAAATGGTCCCTTGAAAAACTTTTTTTAAATGTTTTCTTACTGCAATTTTTATTCTTCTTTTCCAAACAGTTATTTGTGTTTTGCTGTGAGGGGGACTGTAAAAGACAGCAAGTTTCGTGAACATCGTAATTCCATTTATCACTTAAATCTTTAGAAGTTTGCATTTTCAATGGTTTTGGGTCATGTTGCTGTGAGATTACAGCAAAAATTTATGGTCCTTTGGAACAGAAATGTGGCTTCTTAAGTGGCATTTCTCCATCAAAATTTTTTTTAATAGTGGCTGAGAAGTCTTTTTATAATTTTTTGGGTCATGCTGTTGAAATGCAGCAATACTACAGGTCCTTTTTAAAAAAAAAATTGGTTTCTAACGACATTTGTTTTCCCACAATTGTCAAAAGTGGCTCAAGGGTCATGTTTTGAATTTTTGGGGCATTTGCTGGACATGCAGCTATACTACAGGTCCTTTTATAAAAAAAAAAGTTTCTAAAAACATTTGTTCTTCACAATTGTACAAATTGGCTCAGGGTCATGTTTTGAATTTTGGGGGCATTTTGCTGTGACATGCAGCTATTACTACAGGTCCTATTATAAAAAAATGTTGTTTCTAACAGACATTTGTTCTTCACAATTGTCAAAAGTGGCTCAATGGGTCTTGTTTTGAATTTTGGGGGCATTTTGCTGTGAATGCAGCTAGACTACGGTCCTATTTAAAAAAATTGTTTCTAACAGACATTTTTCTTCACAATTGTCAAGAGTGGCTCAAGGGTGAGGGTTTGCTGTCAGAAACAGGAATAGGTAGGACATGTTAATGGACACATATTGCAAAATGACTTGTTTTTGCAAGATCTTTAACATAGCTAGCAATCCCTGTATTGAGACAACCCATTTAATAAATTAAAAAAGAAAACAAAGACATGGTGGGGATTCCATCCTTTTTTAAAAATGTGTTTTTCTAGAATTAAACTACTAAAAAAACTTGCATGTACAAATAGCTGGTAAAAAATTCCTCTGAATTGTACAAGGGAGGTACAGGAAGACTTGACCCAAAATGTAGGTTATTCAGAGGACATGGAGTATGGAGCACGGACAGAGAACAAAGGGAAAAGAGACAATTTCCTCCCAGCACGTTGAGAAAATGAGAAAAAGAATGCCAAGAAAAAGGCACCTGGGTGGAAAAAGGAGCTTAACCACCCGTATTTCCAAGTGAAGCTCAAATTGGTCCCACTCATACGGAGGGGCAAGCGCTACCCCGGTCTTGACTGTGTACTGAGGAAGGTTGGAGGTCTTACCTCACACTTCCGGTTCCGCACTCTGCTTCAGCAGACTGTTTTCGTTGCTGCGTCATAAGGGCATTTTACCTGTTAATAGATGACGGACGCCAGCCTGGGGCTCTCACCGCACCCCTGTAACTCCGGCCCTGGCAGCTGACCTGCTGTTAATAGATGACAGGGCGCTAGCCTGGGCTCTCACCGCACCCACTGTAAGTCTGGCCCTGCAGCTGGACCTCCGTGTTAACAGGGTGGTGACGGGGGGGGCAAATAGGGTCTACCGTTAGGGGCAATCAGGAGAGCTTCAAATTTCTCTAAAAAATCGATTTTGAAAAGGTGATTTCTGTGAGGTTAAGTAGTGTCAAAAAGGGCCCCAGGGCTTGGGCACAAATTGCACAATTTGAGGCTTAAAATTTTCTGGGGCTGGAGTCACTATGGGGTCGCATCATTTGATCTCCAGGGGAGTCTGTCCCTAATCACATTTGGAGGAAAAATGAAACCATTGAATTGATTGGCTGAATCACTCTCAGAAGCCAGGAGGGCAAATGTCTTCTCAACTAAGAAGGTTTTGGGATGATTAGGACATTTTTATTACTTATGGGTGTGCGGAGAATTAACACATTACACGTGTAAAAAATACCTTTAAAAACTGCAGGAGGGGTGTATGTTGTATGTTATCACACTTGAAAAAAAAGCAAAATGATAATAATGTAAAAACTATAAATAAAACTTCCCTAAATAAATTCTGTAAAAAAATGGTTACAAAAATATCAATGAGTCACTGTTAAATCTTCCACTTTTATCTTGGGTCAACAGGTTAGGGGCACTGGCAGAAGTATAGAATGTCCAGTAACTAATGTGGTTCAAAGACTCCTTTTCGGCACTTTTTAATCTGGGGTCAGCAGGTTTGGGGCTCATCTGTGCGCCCGACAGGTAAGTCTATGTCCAGTGAACTAAAATGGTGGTTCAAAGACTCCTTTTCCAGCACTTTTTAATCTGTGGCAGTCAGCAGGTTTAATGGTCATCTGTGGCCAGGACAGGTATAGTCAATGTCCAGTGAAACTAAAATGGTGGTTGAAGACTCCTTTTCCGGCACTTTTTAATTGTGGGGTCAGACAGGTTTAATGTGTCATCTGCGGTACAGGACAGATTAGTCAATGTCCAGTTCAACTAAAATGGTGGTTGAAAGACTCCATTTTCTGGCACTTTTTAATCTGGGGTCAGACAGTTTAAGGTCATACTGTGGTCAGGACAGTATAGTCAATGTCCAGTGAACTAAATGGTGGTTCAAAGACTCCTTTTCCCGCACTTTTTAATCTGGGGTCATGCAGGTTTGGGGCTCTGGCTGTGACCCAGGGCTGGTATAGTGAATGTCCAGTGCTACTAAAATGGTGGTTAAAGACTCCTTTTCTCCGGCACTTTAATTTGGGTCAGACAGGTTTAATGGTCATACTGCGGTCCAGACAGGTATAGTCAATGTCCAGTTCAACTAAATGGTGGTTCAAAGACTCCTTTTCCCAAGCACTTTTTAATCTGTGGGTCAGACAGGTTTAATGGTCATACTGCGGTACAGGACAGATATAGTTAATGTCCAGTTCAACTAAAATGGTGGTTGAAAGACTCCTTTTTCCGGCACTTTTTAATCTGGGGTCATGCAGGTTTGGGGCTCATGCTGCGTTCCGGACAGGGATATTCAATGTCCAGTTCAAGTAAAATGATGGTTCAAATCATACTGCCTTCCTGGCACTTTTTAATTTGTTGGGTCATGCAGGGTTTAAGGGTCATGCTGTGGATCAAGACAGGGATAGTGAATGGTCTGTGAGTTTTTTTCTGTGGCTTTTATAACCTAAGTGTGTTGCCTAAGATGTAGCACGTATCCATTTGACTGTTGTGGATGTTAATTCCAGCTTCTCCATCCCTGTTTGGGTGTAAGAATGAAGGTGTTTTTCCTCTCCCTAGACTTTAAATGTCCCATCGGCAGATGAATCTATTATCGACTATCGATATCCTTATGATAATCTTGCCGATATCGACTATCCGACCCTATGACGATAGTACAAACGTAATCCTTCATTCACTAAACGTTACCCTATCAGGGGTTTCTTTACCTGTAGATCGTCTATCTTCTAAAATGTCTATATGGCCTAGCCTATGTAGGCCAGACATCACAAGCTGTAAAAGATCGGATTTCCACTATCCGTTGTAAAGAAACCTTATTGCCTATTCCTGCACATTTTCTTAACCATAATTAACATCCATCACAATTGAGATTTCAAGTCATTGAACGGGTTCCTATGCCCCGTCGAGAGGGTAACTGGCACAGGGGGGGGGGGGTGGGGGGGGGGGGGGGGGGGGGGGGGGAGTGGAGGGGGGGGGGGGGGGGGGGGGGGGGGGGGCCGCATGCTACTCTTCTACAAAAAACTTTTTGGATTCATACCCTACAGACTCTAGAACCCATTGGCCTTAACCAAGAATATTATGTCAAATTTTGATCTATTAAGTTCTTTCTTTGTCACACACATTCTCACATGTCACGTTTTGATATCACTTGCAATAAGTAAGGTTGGGTATACCATTCCACCTGGATCCCACATATGTATTTTCTTCTTTTATGTGTTAGCTTTGTTATGCTAATTTACATTTATAGCAAATTTTAAAAATTTTTTACCAATTAGACCCAGCTTTTAAGTTCGAGTTAAATTTTGTTTTGTACAGTAACATTGTAAGCATTGTATGCTTTTTTCCAACCATTGTTTCTTATTGTCTTCTAGATCAAATAATGGCTGTTATACAGGGTAACATACATTGTTCCATTTGTTTTATTCATACTTGTCATTTCTGTTGTATTTGACATGGCCCTCTTTCTGCTCTTTGCTACTGTCATTCACATTCTTCACATTTGATCTCACTTTGTGCATTCCCCTTCTTCCATCACTTCCTTCTCTTTTGCCCCTCCTCTGCTGGCTCCTCCTCTTTCATTATTGGTATTTATTTGTACATCTGTTATCCTTTATTTCATTATATGCTCCATGCATTTCCTTTTCCCTGCCCACTTGCTTTGTCTCCCCTTTCCCCCTTTTTCTACCTTACTTTTGTCCCCTTGTTCTTACTGCCATTTATATCCTCATATCCTTTAATCCGTAGTGCACTATTTGTTAAATGTCTTCTCCTCTGTTCCTTCATTTGCCTTGCCTCTTTCTCCTTTTTTTTCTCTCTCTTATATCCCTGTATCTCATTCTATCTTACTACATCTTCCGACGTTCTCGTAGTGCGTGTGCAA
The DNA here is from genome assembly GCA_025379985.1 of Phyllomedusa bahiana. NCBI lineage: Eukaryota > Metazoa > Chordata > Amphibia > Anura > Hylidae > Phyllomedusa > Phyllomedusa bahiana. The sequence goes on along the minus strand of JAODAL010012436.1, from coordinate 90,859 downwards.
TACACTTTATTCCGGCCTTCCCTACTGCCCTTTTTATTCTTCCCCTGGCCGTGTGCGGCCCCACACAGCCCCCTCCCTTTATTTCCGCACGGACACGCCACGGTCATTCGCCGGTGCATCCTCGTATCCTCGCACTCTCCGGACGTCCTGTCCACTCGCTCTGTATCTACAGGTAACTTATGTTCCTTGCGGTGCCTCTCCTATTTTTTCTTTTCACCTTCCGCTCTGACTCACCATCTCGTCCTTATTTCCGTAGCGTCCCAAACCGGGGCTCCCTTTTCCCGAGGATTCTTTCCGGTATCTAACTATCCCACTTCATAATTCATGCTCTATGTTTTCTTCACCATCATCTTATATCTCTTTTATTTTAGCTGGCTTCTCACCAAAAAGCATTTTTTTTTTTTCATTCAAATCCAAAAAACCTACCCCCAAATCGAACAGTTGTTTATTCCCAAAAATCCCTTTTTTTTCCTTTGTCTCCCCTTTTTCCCTTTTTTCCTTTTTTATTTCCCCCTTTTCCTATATTTTTCAATTTTTTTTACCAATCTTTTTTAAATCAAATTTTTCCAAATTTTTTTCCCCTTCATTTTCTTTACCCCCCAAAAGGGGAAAATTTAAAGCCACTTCTCCTTTTGGGGGTTTGGCCCCAAAAACCGGCCCTTCAAACCCCCCCCCACCCTTTTAAAAACCCGCTCCCTTCTTTTTTTTTCCCCAAAATTTCTCTTCTTCTTTTTCCTTGATTTTAATATTCAAAAAGGAAAAATAAGTTTTTTAATCGGGCCCAACCCAATTTGTCAGGGGTTCCCCCGAACTTAAAGAATAAGGGGTCGTAATTGACACCCAAAATTTTTAGACCTCAATAAGGAGAAAAAATTTGGAAAAAAACCAAATCTCAAAAAAAAAACATTGTCTGTTTTTGGAAAAATTTTTTTGAAATTTTAAATTGGGGGAAAATAAGTAGTTTGGCCCCAAAAACCCAAAAGTTTCATTTTTAAAAAATTTTTTTATATAAAACCTTTTTTGGGAATGAAAAGAGGCCCAAACATTTTCTGTAAGGGTAGGGTTCACACGTGTTGCTGCGGCGCTTTATAGTAAGCACCGCAGTACACCAGTGTTTTCCGGGAGCTCACGCTGATAAAGGGTTTATTCCAGGCATGGGGGGGACCCCGCCCCCGGCCCTAAAAACAAGCTTTACTCGCGGGGGCGAAACCCACCGCGAAAAAAGACATGCCCCTTATCCCCCCCCGCGCTTTACAATACATATTTTTAAAATGCTGGGGGGGCAAAGCGAAAACCATATTTTCCTCAATGAAACGCTTACTGAAATAAAAAGAAAATACGCAGCAAAATCCGATGCAATTACGGCATTTAAAACAAAACCCCTAAACCCAAAAGGGTTTGGGGCACACACTTTTTGCTGGTATTTTCCCCCAAATTCCCCATGCAGATCTCCTCTAGAGCAGCAATTTTTTTGGGGTTTGTCACTGGGCAACACAGATTTTTTAAACCCCCTTTTCCAAAAGGGTTTTTTCTAGGGGTTTTAGATAGGGAGATTTTGGCTAGGCCACCCCCAAAACCTCAAATCCCTTTCTTAAAAAAGCCCCCTTTTTCCCTTTTCCCCCTGGTGAGGGTTTTTGGGGATCACTTTCAGGCTGAAAGACCCGTCACGTTCATCTTAAATGCCTTTTCCCTAGGAAAAGGGGGGTTTGCACTAAAAATCCTTTATCCCGGGCCCCATTCATTTTTTTCCATGAAACACGGATCACCCATCCGGTTCCCCCCGCAAAAAACACCCCCAAAGCATGATGCCCAAACCCCCATGTTTCCCAACAAAACCATGACAATTTGTGTTTTTCCCCAAACAGTTTTATTTTGGGGTTTCCCATCTGACCAATACTTTCTCCCAAAATACCCCTCTGGATCATCCAAAAATGCTCTCTAGAAAACCTTCAGACGGCCCGGACATAAAAAGGGCTAAACGGGGGGACAATCTGGCACTGAAAGAAAATCTATCCCTTGGCGGCGAAAGTGTGTTACTGATGGTAGTCTTTTTTATGTCGGTCCCAGCTCTCTGCAGGTCATTCAGTAGGTCCCCCCGTATGGTTCTGGGATTTTTGCTCACCGTTCTTATGATCATTTTGACCCCACGGGGTGAGATCCTGCGTGGAGCCCCAGATCGAGGGAGATTATCAGTGGTCTTGTATGTCTTCCATTTTCTAATTATTGCTCCCACAGTTGATTTCTTCATACCAAGCTGCTTGCCTATTGCAGATTCAGTCTTCCCAGCCTGGTGCAGGGCAACAATTTTGTTTCTGGTGTCCTTCGACAGCTCTTTGCTCTTCACCATAGTGGAGTTGTAGTGTGACTGATTGAGGTTGTGGCACATGGTAACTGGCAGGAGCCCCATTTCACTTTTTGCACCAGGGCCCAAGAACTTCAAGTTACGCCTCTGCTTGCAAGTTTTGTACATGTAATATATGTAGTGGCAGCAAGAACATCCCAATGGGGAACATAGAGGTTCAGCTGGCAGGGGCGTAGTTATAGAGGGTGCAGCATTAGCAGGTGCTACATGGCCCTGCATCCTAAAGGGGGCCCAAAAGCCCCTTTGACACAAAATTTACCGGTATTGGAAATGGCACATGGTAACTGGCAGGGTTGCCAATAGGGCAGTATGGGCAGTACTCCTGTGAGGGGCCCTAATCAAAAATGGTAATGTTTAAAAAATAGTAAATATTAATTGGTGGTGTCCCAATTTGATTTGGATGTATGTGGTCCTGAAACGGTTAATAGATGAATGATGGCAGCCCTGGTAACGGGGGGGGGGGGGGGGGGCACATTTCACTTTATGCACCAGGGCCCAAGAACTTGAACTTACACCTTGGCAGGCTGGACTAGATTAGGCAGCACTAACATTGGCAGCAGCGAGAACATGCCAATGAGGAACCTATACAAGTGAGGAGAATCTAATTATGATCCAGAAGAGTAAATTGGATATGTAGAATAACTTAGCTCAATGGCTAACTGAAAAAATGAGGACAGCTTGCAAGCACGGGCGTAGCTATAGGAGGTGCAGCGGACTAGATTAGATGGCAGCAACTGGGGCAGTAAAATGGTCAGAGATCCATGCTTGATTCATTTTTATAATTGTCAAACAATCCACATTGTAAGGGGAAAGACAGATACGTTATCACCCCGCTCGCTGTGCTGAATGTACGTTCCGAGATCACGCTGGCTGCTGGGCAGGAAAAAACTTCTATGGCGTGTCAAGCAAGCTCAGGCCATTCATCCAGTTTGGACACCCAGAAGTTGAATGGGTCCAGACTAAGTCCAAAAACATTGATGTTGAGCCGTAGGTAGTCATGGACCAAAGTCTTAAGGCGGTCTCTGTGTGTCTGAATGCTGCCCTGCCTTGCAAGTCTCCCCTGCATTTGTTGAGGAGGTAATAATCGATTGCCACCCAGTAGGGTTCTGCCAAACTGCCTGCTGCCAGTGCGGCTATTTGCCATTCTACTGCTGCCGCGTTGCTGACGTTTGTAACGCTGTAGGGAACTGTCTCGCTATAGGGATAGTGGATCCACTGGACCGCCGCAAGAGATTTTGAAGGCCATGCCAGGGAGTGGAATCTAAGCGGGTCCCGGTGTTCACCAGAGCCCGCCGCAAAGTGGGTTGGTCTTGATGCGGTGGGATTCCACCAGGTCGCTACCCCTTACACGACCTGCTTACGGAGGCAGCCGAGGTGCGGCAAGGTACCAGGTATTCGGGCAAGCGAACGACCAGACAGGCGAGCAGTAAAGGCCAGGCGTGGTGTTATGCGGACAGTAAATGGATGCACCCGCGGCTCGAAGTGTGAGCCACAGGAGCACCCGTGAACGTCCCCACCCTTGGGCCTCCTCCTTTTTCTGGCCCGAAGGAACCTCAGAAGAAGCGTAAAGTCCACGATGTTGTCCTTCGGCTCCCATGATCTCTCCTCTGGTCCGAACCCTTTCCAATCACTAAGGAAGAATCGCCTCCCCCTGACTGTCTTCATAGCCAGAATCTCCTTTAAGGCAAAGAGATCAGAGGATTTTCGGGTGAAGGAGGTGTGATCTTCCGGACAAAACGATTCAGGACGCACAGTTTAAGCAAGGAGACGTAGAGAGAATTCGGAATCCGCATCGTGGGCGGCAGCCGAAGTTTATAGGACACTGGATTAATCCTCTCCAGAATCTCAAAAGGGCCGAGGAACTGGGGACCCAGCTTGTAGCTGGGAATCTTCAGGCAGACATACTTGGAATAGAGCCACACTTTGTCCCCAGGAGCAAAATTCGGAGAAGGCCTTCTATACTTATCAGCTTGATTCTTCATCTGAGCGGAGGCCCGTTGCAACGATTGCCGCGTGTCATTCCAGATGGTCTTTAGGTCACGGACCAATGTATCCACAGCGGGGATGTCGGAAGCAGAAGACAGTGGGAGGGGAGGGCGGGGATGTAACCCATATACAACAAAGAATGGAGAGGCACCAGCCGACTCGGAGTCCAGGGAACTGTAGGAAAATTCGGCCCAGGATAATTAGCTAGACCAGTCGTCCTGTTGTGCCGACACACAAGGTCATAGCTAATTACCCAGGATCTGGTTGACCCACTCCACCTGGCCATTAGACTGTGGGTGGTAGGTCGAGGAGCAGTCCAAATTCACCTTTAGTTGGGAGCAGAGGGTCCGCCAAAACCTGGACACAAACTGAACCCCGCGATCCGAGACAATGTGACGGGGAAGACCATGCAACCGTAATATATGCTGAAAAAACAGAGTGGCTAGACGAGGAGCAGAAGGCAAACCCGGCAGAGGAATGAAGTGTGACATGTCACGGACAGCGGTAGTGGATCCGCTGGACCACCGCAAGCGATGGTATAAGCCACGCCAGGGAGCGGAATCTAAGTAGAACCCGGTTTTTATCAGAGCTCGCTGCAAAGCGGGATGGACTTGCTGTGGCGGGAGTTTACCTGGTCACTTCCACTGACGTGACTTGCTTGCGGTGGCAGCCAAGGATGAGCGTGGTACAGAGTCGTAAGGCTAGGCGTAGTCGGGGACAGGCGGAAAGGTCAGGACAGGCGGCAAGGTTCGTGGTCGAGGGACGGAAGCGAGAGGTACGGTACATGGATGAGACGAACAAGGCTAAGGTAACGCTTTTTCAATAGGCTATAAAGGCACTAAAGATCCAGCACTGGGCACCTGAACGGGCAGAATTAAATAGGGGCAGCGACCGGCAATGGAAATTTACCCTTGCCCTTTAAATTTAACAATGCCGGCACGTGAGAAGCAGAGACACAGACAGGAGCGTGGCTGGGTAAATACAGGGGAGACCGAGTATTAGAACGAGTGCGCCCGCGACCGGGGGAGAGGGTCGCGGGGGCACCCGTGACAATTCCCCCCCTTAGGCCCCTCCCTCTTTCTGTCCTGGAGGAATTTGCGGACCAGGGTGCGATCCAGAATGTTGTCTTCTGGCTCCCAGGACCTTTCTTCAGGCCTGAACCCCTTCCAGTCAATGAGGAAATGCCGTTTGCCCCTGATCGTTTTTATCGCCAAGATTTTTTTTTACGGTGAAGATGTTTGTGGCATCGGCTTTAGGAGTCGGGGACATGACCTTCTGGGAGAAACGATTCAGGACAACTGGCTTCAGGAGGGAGACATGGCAGGACTTCGGGACCCGCATCGTGGGGGGAAGACGGAACTTATATGCCACTGGATTGATGCGTTTCAGCACCTCGAATGGACCCAGGAAACGGGGACCCAGTTTGTAGCCGGGGATCTTGAGACGAATGTATCTCGCCGTCAACCATACTTTGTCTCCAGGAGAGAAGATAGGCGGGTGTCTTCTCTTTTTGTCAGCTTGCTTCTTAGTGCGAGCAGACGCCGTTACAGAGACTGGCGTGTCTGATCCCAGATGGCTGTTAAGTCCCGGACCAAGTCTTTTGCGGACGGAACCTCAGAGTGGAGAGGGGGAGTGGTGGGCGTGGATGTCATCCATAGACAATGAAGAAGGGGGCGGCACCAGCAGACCCGGAGTCAAAAGAATTGTATGAAAAGTCTGCCCAGGTAATAATTTGGCCCAGTCGTCCTGACGTGCAGAAACGAAATGCCGCAGATAGCTGCCCAGCATCTGGTTAACCCTCTCAACCTGCCCGTTAGTTTGAGGATGATAGGCCGGAGAGAAGTCCAGTTTTACTTGTAGCTGGTTACAGAGGGAGCGCCAGAACCTAGAAACAAATTGAACCCCCCGGCCGAAACTATATGGCGGGGCAGCCCATGCAGCCGGAAAATATGTTGGAAAAATAGGCTGGCAAGACAAGGAGTCGAGGGGACAAAATGAGACATTTTAGAAAAGCAATCCGTGACCACCCAGACAACGGTATTCCCCGAGGAAGGCGGGAGGTCAGTAATAAAGTCCATGGCCACGTGGGTCCAAGGGCAATCAGGAATAGGCAGTGGCTGCAGCAGACCTGCCGGCTTGAGATGAGAGGACTTGTTGCGGGCACAAGAAGTGCATGACCCCATGAATTCGCGAACGTCTTTAACCAGATTTGGCCACTAATAAAAACGGGAGATGAGAGAGCAAGATTTCTTCAATCCCGGCTGTCCAGCCACTTGAAAGCAATGTCCCCAATACAGTATCTTCTTTTGTAGAGTCGGGTGCACATAAGTCTTGCCCGGAGGAATCCGTTGCAGATCTGTGGGCGGAGCAGAGATTAACCTCTCAGGAGGAATGATGTGCCGAGGTGCTGGTTCGTCTCCTACCATGTCAGAGGCACGGGAGAGGGCATCAGCCTTGACATTTTTCACCACGTGGCGGAAATGAATCAGAAAATCGAACCAGGAAAAGAAGAGGGATCAATGAGCTTGGCGCGGGTTTAGACGCTGGGCCGTCTGAAGATAAAGGAGGTTCTTGCGGTCGGTGTAAATATTGACAGGGTGTCGAGCCCCCTCTAGGGGATAGCGCCATTCCTCTAAGGCTTGCTTGATGGCCAGTAATTTCCGGTATTCAATAGAGTAAAAAAAAACACGTGAGGGTTTTGCCTTTGGGACCCTTTTGAGTAAGCACAGCTCCGGCTCCTACCAAGGAGGCATCGACTTCTAAGAAGCACTGTTTCTCTGTATCGGGCCGGGTGAGTACCGGGGCAGAGGCGAAAGCAGATTTTAACTTTAGGAAGGCCTCTTCTGCAGCTGGTGGCCACAACCTCGGATTACTACCCTTTTTTGGCTAAGGCCACTATAGGAGACACCAACGAGGAGAAATGTGGCACGAACTGCCTATAAAAATTGGCGAAGCCCAGGAACCTTTGAATGGCTCGGAGGCCCACGGGCCTAGGCCACTGCAGGATGGCAGACAATTTGGCAGGATCCATCTGCAGGCCCTTGTCCGAAATAATGTAGCCGAGAAATGGAAGGCTTTTCTGGTGGAACAGACATATCTCCAGCTTGGCATAGAGGCGGTTAGCCCTTAAACGTCGGAGGACCTGTCGTACATGGACTATGTGGGACTCAGGATCGGGGGAGAAAATTAGGATATCGTCCAGATAAACGACGACACAGGTGTACAGGAGATCCCGGAATATGTCGTTGACGAACTCCTGGAAGACCGCTGGGGCATTGCAGAGGCCAAAGGGCATGACCAGGTACTCGAAGTGACCGTCGCGGGTGTTGAAAGCCATCTTCCATTCGTCTCCCTCGCGTATGCGAATGAGGTTATAAGCCTCCCGCAGATCCAATTTAGAAAATATCTTTGCTCCCCGAAGCCGGTCGACGAGCTCAGTGATCAAAGGAAGGAGGTACCGTTTTTTTATGGTAATCTTGTTGAGCCCATGGTAATCGTTACATGACCGTAGAGAGCCGTCTTTCTTCTCCACGAAGAAGAATCCAGCCCCCACTGGAGAGGAAGACTTGTGAATAAATCCCCTCTGTAGATTTTCTTTAATGTAGGCTGACATAGCCTGGGTCTCGGGTACTGACAGCGGGTAGACTCTGCCCTGGGGTGGAGAGTTTCCAGGCAGCAGGTCAATCGGGCAGTCGTAAGGGCGATGCGGAGGTAGATTCTCAGCTTGCTTCCCAGAGAATACGTCTGCAATTCTTGGTACGGAGCGGGAAGGCCCGCCAAAGACGTAGGTGGTACCAGAGAAGAAGTGGGAAGTACCAGGCGGCGTGCCAACAAACAGCGAGATTGACATCCTTGCCCCCAACGTAGGACTTCGCCCGTTTCCCAGTTGAGTATAGGGGCATGCTGCTGCAGCCATGGAAGACCCGGAAGTACAGACCAGGAGGACCGAGGTAGCAAATAAAACACAAGCTTCTCCCTATGTTGCGCCCCTACTTGAAGGGACAAGGGCTTGGTACAGTACTGGACTGGATCACGGAGGATCTCCCCACTGACAGAGGAGATAGCAAGAGGTTTCTCCAGGCGGACCACAGGGAGATTGTATGTAGACACCAAGGCAGCATCACCAAAATTTCTGGCCGACCCGGAGTCCAGGAAGGCAGAAGCTTGAAATTGAACTCCCAATCCAGATCCGACTAGCACGGGCATGTTCAAACAAGGAGAGGGCTTGCTCTCACCCAGGGATGCCTCTCCCATGTGGCCTAGGTGCGTGCGTTTCCCGGACGCTGAGGACGAAGCGGGCAGCCCCCGCGGAAATGTTCAGGGCTGGCACAATAAAGGCATAGGTTTTCCTCATGCCGCCTAGTCAGCTCCTGTAGGGTCAGGTGGGCTCCGTCCACTTGCATGGGTTCCTCGGCAGCAGGCAGGGAGGACGACTGTGGCGGCCTTTGGAATATAGGAGCAAGGCAGGGAAAACGACGAACCCTGGCTGGTTCACGTTCCTGACGGAGCACTTCTCGCCGTTCTAAAAACGGATATTGATCCGAGTGGCCAAGGAGCAAAGGTCACTCAAGGAGGTAGGGGGATCACGGGTGGATAAGGCATTTTTTATTTGGCTGGAGAGGCCTTTCTTGAAGGTGGCGGCCAATGCCGCATCGTTCCAAGATAGTTCCGAGGCCAGGGTGCGGAACTGTACCGCATAGTTGCCGACAGAGGAGTCTCCTTGATGCAGATTTAGTAAGGCAGCTTCGGCAGAAGAAGCTTGGGCGGGTTCCTCAAACACGCTGTGAAACTCTGTGAGGAAAGTGGCAAGGTTGGCCAGGGCTTTCCCGGAAAAAAGGCTGACCACGAACGCGACCTTTGACCTTTCGGTAGGGAATTGGTTCCCCATTAATTTGATATCCAGAGAGCCTTGGGTGATAATGCCCCTGCAAGCCTTGGAGTCCCCATCAAACTTAGTCGGCATTGACAGACGGAGCCTTGGACAGCAGCCGGTGCGGAAACCGTATGTGCAGCGGAAGCCACGGGAGCGGGTTGCTGCTACTGGGTGGCCAGGAACTGCTGCATTATGGCGGAGAGATGGCTGAGTTGCTGGGCCTGCTGAGCGATCTGCTGTGATTGCTGAGCCACGATGGCTGTGAGGTCAGCGTCGGACGGCAGAGGCACCTTGGCGGGATCCATGGCCGGATCTCACGGTCACGGACAGCGGTAGTGGATCCGCTGGACCACCGCAAGCGATGGTATAAGCCACGCCAGGGAGCGGAATCTAAGTAGGACCCAGTTTTTACCAGAGCCCGCCGCAAAATGGGATGGACTTGCTGCGGCGGGAGTCTACCAGGTCGCTTCCACTGATGTGATTTGCTTGAGGTGGCAGCCAAGGGTGAGCGTGGTACAGAATTGTAAGGCTAGATTTAGTCGGGGTCAGGCGGTAAGGTCAGGATAGGCGGCAAGGTTCGTGGTCGATGGACGGAAGCGAGAGGTACGGTACACGGATGAGACGAACAAGGCTAAGGTAACGCTTTTTAAATAGGCTATAAAGGCACTAAATATCCGGCACTGGGCACAGGAAAGGGCAGGCTTAAATAGGGGCAGCAACCAGCAATGGAAATTTACCGGTGCGCTGGAGGCGGGGTCACGTGCATTGGGAAGCAGAGATACAGACAGGAGCGCGGCTGGGTAAGTACAGGGGAGACCGAGTATTAGAGCGAGTGCGCCCGCGGTCCGACATGCGGACCGCGGCGCTACTCGCCCGCGGGGCACGGATGCGTCCGCGACCTGGGGAGAGGGTCGCGGGGGCACCCATGACATGACATCTTAGAGAAACGGTCAGTGACCACCCAAATGACAGTATTGTGAGCTGAAGGAGGAAGGTCTGTAATCAAGTCCATGGCGATATGAGACGGAATGGGCAACGGTTGCAACAGTTCCGTAGGCTTGAGGTGGGACGTCTTATTGCGGGCACATGTAGGGCAAGACTCAACGAAGTCCTTGATGTCCTGCCAAGATCTGGCCACCAGTAGTAACAATTAAGCAGCTGGCTAGTCTTCCGTACTCCAGGGTGACCTGCAATCCGAGAGCAGTGACCTCACTTCAGAATTCTGCTCCCAACTCCTGGTCACACATAGGTCTTGCCTGGAGGTATTTGCTGGAGATCCACCAGAGCAACAGAGATCAAATGTTCCGGTTCAATGATGTGCTGGGGAGCAGGTTCTTCCCCCAAAATGTTGGAGGCACAGGACAATGCATCAGCCTTGATGTTCTTTTCTGCGGAATGGAAATGGATTATGATGTCGAATCTAGAGAAAAGAGGGACCACTGGGCTTGACGGGGGTTAAGACGCTGTTCCGTCTGGAGGTACGAGAGGTTCTTATGGTCAGTGTATACGGTGACCGGATGGTGAGCGCCTTTCAGAAGATGCCGCCACTCCTCAAGGGCCAGTTTGATGGCCAGCAGTTTGCGATCTCCGATGGTGTAGTTCTTCTCGGCAGGAGAGAAGGTTTTGGAAATGGTTTTGCCTTTTGTGACTCCCTGGGTAAGCACTGCCCCAGCACCCACCGAAAAAGCGTCTACCTCCAAGAAAAAAGGTCTCTCTACGTCCGGCCGAGACAAGACGGACGCGGAGGCAACTGCCGCCTTGAGCCGGGTGAACGCCTCTTCAGCTGCTTGTGGGCAGAACTTCGGGTTGCAATTTTTCTTAGTCAACACCACAATGGGAGCTACCACCGTGGAGAAATGTGGAATAAACTGGCAGTAGTAATTGGCAAAACCTAGGAAGCGCTATATGGCCCGTAGACCGACTGGACATGGCCACTGCAAGACAGCGGACTGCTTGGCCGGATCCATCAGAAGTCCTTGATCCGAAATGATGTAACCGAGGAAGGGCACCCTGGTTTGGTGAAAGCGACACTTCTCCAACTTCGTGTAGAGACTGTCACTCCATAGACGTCTGAGTACCTGACGCACATGAAGTTGGTGGGTTTTTAGGTCGGGAGAAAAGATCAAAATGTCGTCCAAGTACATGATAACACAGGTCCAGCTTAGAGAAGATCTTAGAGAAGCTGGTCAAATAGTTCCGTGATCAAAGGCAACGGGTATCGGTTCTTCACCATAATTTTGTTGAGTTACCGATATTCACTACAGGGCCGTAGGGACCCGTCCTTCTTCTACACGGATAAGAAACCCGCACCAGCCTGTATGTAGGCCGAAATAGCTTGGGTTTCGGGCACAGATAGTGGAGTACTGGCTCCCGGCAGCAGATCGATAGGACAGTCGTATGGCCGATGAGGAGAAAGAGTCTCCGCTTGCTTCTCTGAGAACACGTCAGCGATGTCTTGGTATACAGCAGGTAATCCCGATAATGGCTCGTGAGGTACTGTTGGAGAGGTGGGAAGCACAGGGCGAGGTGCATCCAGACAACGGTCCTTGCAGTCCAGTCCCCAGCACAGTACCTCTCCTGTCTTCCAGTCAAGTGTAGGGGTGTGGCGTTGCAGCCACAAGCACGCAAGCCCAGTAGAATCGCAGAGGAAGACCGGGGAAGCACATAGAACTTGATACAGGGCCCCTACTTGGAGAAATACCGGTTTGGTCGCAGACACAATGAAATCTCTCAGAAGCTCCCCATTGACCAAAAAGATCACCAGCAGCTTCCCTAGGCAGGCTACAGGAAGATGATACTGCATCACCAGCGAGGCGTGAACGAAGTTCCCCGCAGAGCCAGAGTCCAAGAAAGCTGAGGCCTGGAACGAAAGTCTTGTATCAGGACTGGCATTGTCCGGCGTGGAGAGGGGAAACTCACACCTAGGGACACCTCTCCCACGAAGCCTAGGAGCGAGTGTTTCCTGACCGTTTAGGACTCAGCGGGCAATCCCTACGGAAGTGCTCGGGACTGGCACAAATTCTCTCCCCGACATCGGAACAATTCTTGCTCGGAGAGATGAGCTCTGTCGACCTGCATTTGTTCTTCGCCAGAGGCCTATGGAAGAGACAGCGAGGGTCTCTGGAATTCCGGAACTGAGCGCTGGAGCCGACGAGAATGAACAGAATCCCGATCCTCTCCGCGAAGCGCATGTCGACACGGGTGGCCAAGTGAATCAATTCGGGCAGGGAGGTCGGGAGATCTCTCGCAGCCAGCGCGTCCATTACCCTACCAAAGAGGTACTTCTTGAAGGTGGTGCATAAAGCGGCCTCATTCCAGGTCACTTCGGATGCCATAGTGTGGAGCTGGATGGCATAATCTCCCACAGACAAGTTCCCTTGGCGTAGGTTCAGGAGCGCGGTCTCGGAAGATGAAGCCCGAGCGGGTTCCTCGAATACCTCACGGAATTCCTTAAAGAATGCCTGTAGGTCCACCGTCACCGGGTCACCTCTGTCCCAGAGGGGTGTCGCCCATTCCAGGGCTTCATGGAGAGCAGACTGATGAAAAATGCCACCTTTGAATGTTTGGACGGGAACTGGTCAGCCATCAGCTCCACATGCATAGAACACTGGGTGATAAATCCCCTGCAGAGCTATGGGTCACCGTTGTACTTGGAGAGAAGAGATAAGCGGAGCTTGGGGCCAACAGCTGTAAGGGTAAGGATGGTTGACTGTAGGGAGGAGGTATGGGGTATCTTGCAGCGGCGCCTGACCATTTCCCGTGACAACCACCCGCACCCGCTCAGGGTATGGGGTGAAGTTGGCGGCAACCGTTGCCAGAACCAACCACCCGCACCCTCAGGTTCCCCTGGTATTGCTAGCAGAGGGGGGTATTGGGTGACTTGCCGTTGTCTGGCACAACTACCCTCAATTCCAGGTTCCCCAGCTGTCATCCGGTTCTTTTGGTATTCCGGGGAGAGGCACTGTGGGACTCCTCGTGGTATACCGGCCTACAAATAAATGGACACGACTGCTGACCGGGAGAACTGAGGCTTTACTCTTTGTCTTCCAACAACGATTGTCACAGAACAACTTAGTCGCTTGTGCCGAGAATCACACAGCCTCTTCAGCACTCACACATCCGCAGTACCTGAGGGGCTCTCCTGTCTGCCACCTCACTGCTCTGACCTGACTTCCTTCAGTGGCTTGTCCACTAATCCAGGTTGCCGCTGACTAACTGCTGCACTTGTGGGCCTCCTGCCCCTTCTCAGACACGCTACGGCTGGAAGGCAATGTTCTGCCCCGGCTCCCTCCCGGTTTGCTGGCTGACAAACTTGAACTATTTACAAGTTCTCTGGGGCTCTCTAGCCTTCTCCTTGGCTTTCCACTCAAGTCTGCCTCCTCTCATCCCAGCCGGAATGGAGGATACCTTCTGCTCACTCTCTGGCAGCTTCTTTCAGACTAACTACATTTCTCCCTGTGCAGCTACATTCCCCCTGCTGCTGGCAGCTGGCCGCCCTGCTACTCCTCAAATCCAGCTCTGTGATTGGCTGGAAGAGTATGACACTGCTGTATCTGGGCAGACTAAAACTGTGAACACATATTAATGTTAATCTATGGGCTTCTGAAACTAAAATTCCTATTATTACTGTATAACTTGACATTCACACTACTTTCCCAAATAAGGATAACTAGAATAAGGTTTACTACACCTCTCACACAGGTTTGGTGCTCATGAGCTGCTGCATCATGGTGGTTAGGTGATCCAATTTCTGCGCCTGTTGCGCCAGTTGCTGTGACTGCTGGGCAACAATGGTTGTAAGGCCCGCCACCGTGGGTAATGGCACGTTGGCGGGATCCATGGCTGGATCTTACTGTAAAGCTGTAGGCAACTGTCTCGCTGTAGGGATAGTGGACCCACTGTACCACCACAAGCAATGGTTAAGGCCACGCCAGGGAGCGGAATCTAAGTGGGTCCCGGTGTAAACCAGAGCCCGCCGCAAAGCGGTGTGGTTTTGCTGTGGCGGGATTCCACTAGGTCGCTACCCCTGACGCGACCTGCTTACGGCGGCAGCCGAGGTGCGGCAAGGTAACAGATAGTCAGGCAAGCAGACGACCAGACAGGCGAGCAGGAAAGGTCAGACGGTGGTGTTATGCGGCAGTAAACGAACGTAGACAGGGCTGCGACCACAGAAGGCACTAGAGACACTATGCAGCTTTCACTAAGGGTAAGGAGCACCAAAGATACAGCAAGGGCCAAGGGGAAGAGGCTGGAATATATAGGGACAGCATCCAGCAATTGCACAATTACCGGCGCGCTGGTCTTTAAAACACAGAGAGCCAGCGCACACACGCCCTAGGGAGTGGGGGCTCACGCACCGGCCAGCAGTGGAGCAGGAGAGAGCAGAAGTGTGGTCAGGTAAGGAGAACGCCGGATAGCGAGTGCTCTCGCGGCCCGACATGCGGGTTCGAAGTGTGCTGCAGGAGCACCCGTGTCATCGTTGTTCCACTGTGACATTAGAATGTGAAGAAGATGCAAAAGATGTCTCAAGTTGGTCAATGAACACGGTCTCAAAATCCTGAATTCTACTGTCTTCCTGGTTGGAAGGAAATTTGCTCTTTTTTTGTCTTGAAAACGGGGATCAATGGGGGTGGCCACCCATATCGCTGTTCATTTTTATTCCCTTTGTGCGTATCATGTTGCAGGTAATGTAGCTCTAAATATCATTGTAAATGCTGCCAGGGATCTCCCAAGCCCGGGTCGCGGCCCACTAACGGACTCCCTCTTCCCTACTCCTCCCCACCTGTAACTGTCCAACCTCTCCCCACTGAAGGGTAATCAGTATGGGGTCCCCCCTCCCCTCCTCATCCCCTCCCTTCCTCCCCCTACCTCACCAGAGCCCGGCTAGCCCTGTGTCACTCTGTGAGCTGAACTGTCCGCCCCCACCCCCGACCTAGAACCACCGCCTAAAGAAGACCTAAAAATTGAGAAAAGTCGGCCTTTAACACCCCCCCAAGGGTAAGGCCTTGTCCGCCCCCCTCCATCACGCGGGGGACCTACCCCCAGATTTTTCCTAACGCTTGTTCCAATAAAAACATAACCAAACGGTCAGTGACAAGGCATTGTCATGCCGGACCATTTTGGTGGCCTTTTCCAAAATGCCAAAGGGTGGTGCAAGACCCTTTACCTTCTCCCTTATACACTGCTGTCGGCCATGGACAGGCTCCGCGTGCCCAATCGCTGGAGCATGTGGATGGGGGAAATTTCCCGCATGTTGCCACACAAAATCAAAGGTTGACGGGGGGGCCCCGATCCGCTGCAACCCCGCAAGTCCCTGCCGAAACATCAACGCCGAAAGGGACTAAGACATTAAAACGATCCACATTGTCGGGAAAGACAGTGTTTTTCAATATCACCCCCCGACTGTGGAAATTGCTTCCAATAACGCCGGCTGTGGGGGAAGATAAAACTTTTTTGGGTTCAGCAAGCTCAGGCCTTCACCCTTTTTACACCCGAAGTTTAAGTTTCCAGACTAAGTACAAAAAACAAAAAAGCCCCGCCCCTGAAACCCCCATTTTTCCCCTTGGGAAATTTTTTGCCATCACATATATCACATTAAAAAAGCTTGAACAAGACATAACTTCAGTTCTTGGGCCCTGGTGAAAAAGTTAAAAAAGGGCTCCCGCATTACCATCTGCCTTTCCAATACCGGTGTCTTTTAAAAGTCAAAGGGGTTTTGGGCCCCCTCAGGATGCAGGGGCCGTACCGGCCCAAATGCGCACCCCTTTTTAAAATTTGCCCCCGCCAGCTGAAAACCCCTTGTTTTCCCCCCTGGTATGTTTCGCTGCCCTCAAAGTATGCTGCCTTATCTTGTTGAACCAGAACCTCCCTGTTTTCCCCCTTGCATGTTCCCCGCTGCCCCCCGGGTTCTCCCAAACCAATCTAGTTAACTGAAACCCCATGTTACTCTTTTGGGGCATGTTCTCACTCCCAAACCAATCTGCCCCTGTCAAATTTCTCCCCCCCCTAAACCGGAACCTCCATTTTTCCCCCTTTGGGCTTTGTTCTCACTGCCCCAATTTGGAACGGGCCATTAATCAAGTAAAAACCCGGGAAACCCCAAATTTTTCCCCAAAGGAAAATTTTCTGGGCTGCCCCCAAAATGGTCCCGGCCGTTTTAACTGAGTCAATCGGGAAACCCCTCCATTTTCCTTTTTGGAAAGTTTCTCGTTTGCCCCCAAAGGGTAGTACCGCTAATCTAGTGGAACCACAACTCCATTTTCCCTTTAAAAGGCATTTTCCCCTTTTGGGGCCCAACCAAGGGTTTACGGGCCAAATAAAAATTTTTAAAAAAATTTGGGAACCCCCCATTTTTCCCCATTGCATGTTCTTTTTTTGCCCAAAAAAATTTCTCCGTCAAATCTAGTCCATTCTGCAGAGGCCCGAAAGTTCAAGTTTTTGGGGCCCCTTGGTCCCAAAAAAGGAAAATTTGGGGCCTAACATTTTACCCGATTTCCCGGGGCCGATTTGACATTTTCTCAAAAATTTTGGGTTTGACAGTTGCTGAGGGGGGTGGTGAAATCCACTTTTTTTGGTGCACTTTGGCCCCGTTAAATAATTGGGGAGGTTAGGTTATTGGGTCCTTTAAAAACAAATTTCGGGGAAAAAGGAAAAAAACCCAAGGCATAGCCCTCCGGGGTTAATATTTTAAGGGGGACACCCCCAGAAAGCATTGGGAGTTTGGGGGAGGGGGTTTTAAGGGGCCTCAAAAATTGTGTAGGAAAGAGGGACGGGGGTTTTTGGAAAACGGGGCTGACTTCTGTCTTGGCTACAGACTCTATGTAGGGATGGGCTGCACCTAAAGGGGGAGGGGGGAACGTTTTTGGGGGAAAAAAAAGGGCCGGGAAATTTGGAGGAATTTTTAAATGGGGGAAAGGGGGGGGAGGGAAAACTAAAAAAGATAGCATGCAAGATGGGGAAAAGATGAAAAGCGGGAAAAATTGGGAATAAAACAGGGGGGTGGATTTGGAGGGGGGGGTTTGTAGCAATATTTAAATTTAAAATGGAAAAAAAGGAAAATAAAAACTAAAAAATTTCTCTTAATTGCATGGGGACCAATCCCAGGAGTCTGAAAAAAAAAGTAAATGAACTTGAAATTAATTGCTAAAGAAAAAATATGACATATTTGGGGAAAAACTGAAATGGCGGAAAAAGAGTAGACTGGGGGGTTTAAAACTTTACAGGGTTTTTAAAAGTCTATTTAGAAGAAAATCGTAAAGCCCGGGAAAGGGGGGGGGTGTCTGTCTCTTTTTAAAAATCCGTCTGAAGCCAACCCCTTGAGGGATGTTTAAGATCCCGGAAAAATGAACATGGGAATCTTTAAAGGTTAAATATGAAATGGGTAACAAAATAATATAACCCCAATGGGGGTTTCTATTTTTGGCCCCAAATATAAAAGAACCCAGGGGGAAGATGTACTCCTCAGCAAAAAATGAGGCGGTTTAATCAGAATGGGGTTTTTTAAAAATAGGCGCTTTAACTACCCAGACAAAAAAAATTTTTGGGAATCGGGCCCTTTTGGGCTCCCAAAAAGGGAAACAGGTTTTTGTCAATAACTAAAGAAAATTTCCCTTTTCCCCCAATTTGGGTGCAGGAGCCTACAAGAGGAGGCCTTTTTTTGACTTAATATTCAAAATGGACCGGGGAAACAGGGGTTAAAAAAGGGTTCGGGGGTTGAGGGGCATCTAAAATATTTCCCAAAAATTTAAAAATTAAATTTTTCCCCATTTATCCTTTCAATAAAGTTTTTGCCCAAGGAAAACACAAAAAACACTAAATTTTTTGGGAAAGGGCAAAATTTTTTATTTTTGCTTAGGAAGGCACTAAACCGAATTGACTTGGAAAGGTTTTTTAAAAAAAAAAAAAAACCCGAAAAAAAATAAAAAAAGGGGATTTTTTAAAAAAAAATCTTAGGGCCCCACGGGAGAGGTACATTCCTTATGGAAATAAAAAATTAGAAACAGGAAAAACCCAATTTTGGATCAACAAAAAATGAAAAAGGAGGCAAAAAAAAACAAAAAAAAGCTTTTAAAACTAAAAAAGGGCCCAGTGAAGGGGGATTAAAAACTAAAAGGGAAAAAAAATAAAAATTTTTAAAAAAAAATAAAAAAGCAGAAAAGCTGGAGACAGAAAGAAAAATATTCCAGGGGAAAAGAAAAAAGTAACTTAAAAATATTTTTTAATTTTTAAAATAGAAAAAAAAGTTTAAAAACAGAAAATTTGGGCCCCTTTTTAAAAAGTATTGAGGGAGAGACTGAAAGAGGGCGAGGGAAGAAAAAAAGCAAACCTTTTTAAAAAAAATTCTTTCCCACGGTACTTACTGGGGGGATACCTTCCTTTGATGAGAGGGGGATGAGTAAAGTCCAATTTAAAATGTTTTTGGGTTTTCCCCCGGGAAGAAGGGGCAGCCCCATCTTTAAAATGATTAAAAATAGACAAATCCCCAGGTTTTGAGGGGCATACCCCCATGGTCCAAAGGGAAATTTTAATTTAATTCCAGATAAGCCCCTATTCTTAAGATTTTTTTGGATGTTTAAAAAAGGGGGTTATGCCCAAAGGAATTGGCCCCAAAAGAAAAATTTGGGGCCCAAAAATTAAAAAAAGGGGTCAAAAAAATGACCCGGGAAAAACTATAGGCCGGAAAATTAAACCTCTTTTGGGTGGGTAAAAATTTTTTTGGGGGTTTTCTAAAGTTGCTATCCTGAACAATTTTGGTTGAAAATAAAGGGTTTAAGCCTTTTTCCCAAAAGGGTTTTAAAGGATCGGCCCCTTTTCAAATTTAATCCATCACTTTTTAGGAATTTATTTTTTGGACTGGACCCCGGGGTTTAAAGCTTTGGATTTCATAAATCTAGTTTTGACTAAAAAGGGAAAAATGTTTTCTTGGACGGGGGGGAAAATGGGGTGAAAGGGGGGGTAAGTAACTGGCTCATTAATAGAAAAAAAAAGGGTGTAATTAAGGGAACTTACTCAGCCCGGGGGATTCCTGTACTATGGGCCCCACGGGTTTTCAGCATTGGGCCCCCTATCCTCTTTAATATTTTCATTAAATTCTTACACAGGGTTTGTACATTAAAATCGATCTTTCCCAGATGATACAAGCTCTTTAAAGGGTAACAACAAAATAGGGATAATTGTTATTACAAAGGGGTTTCTGGATAATTGGGGGCCCTTTAGGGGGAAAAAAAGGGGCAGATGGGGTTTAAACCCAAAAAGAAAAATTTCCCAAAGGTTAGCCCCTAGGAGGAAAAATCCATTACATGACTACTTTTTTAAAGGGAAAAAGGGCCCTGGGAAAAAGTGACGGGGAAAGGGATTTGGGGGAACCCCTGGGGACAAAAAATTTTAAATTGAAGAAACCCAGTGTCAGACGAAATTTCCAAGGCAAAATGGGAATGTGGGCGTAAAAGTCAAAGTAAAACATTTTCCCCCATTTTAAGTAAATTAAAAACCCCCACAGGGAAAATATTTTTTGTAAATTTTTTTGGTCCCCTTTCACAAAAAGACATTGAAAGGGGGCTTGAACGGGTTTACAAAGGGGGAAAACAAGAATGATAAAAGGATGGGGGGCCCCCAATACCACTGCTGAACGCTGCACCTCCTATAGCTGCGCCCCTGCTTGCAAGCTGTCCTCATCTTTTCATTTAGCCAGTTAGCCATTGCAAGGAATAAAGTATTTTAGCCTCTCAATTTTTTTCTGTCACTCTTAGGGTATGTTAACACGTTGTATTGTGGCGCGTGGAGTATGGGGGGGCTGGCCCCATTGACATGAATTGTTCGCGAACAATTGACATGTCAATTCTCCCCCTGCGCGTGCAGTACGATCGTATTGTACACGCGGGGAGACGACACGTAACCCATAGCTCTCTATGAGAGCTATGGATTACTGTAATTGCAGCGCGCATTTCTCCGTGTATTACACGCAATACGCGGCAAAATATGCCGCGAAATGCATTCCAGAATTAGCAATGTGAACATACCCTTAGAGACAAATTTTCTTCACTACGTTATTCCACGTATCCAGTTTACTGTTATGGATGGTAATTACAGCTTCTCCTCACCTGTATAGGTATGAAAATTAACCCGAACATCATCTCCCATTGACTTTAATGGGGTTCGAGTTCGGTGAACCTCAAAACCGAACCCCAATCTGTTCAAAGTTCGACTCGAACATTTTACTGTTCGCTCATCTCTAATGGAGAACACTGCAGCACATAGAGAGCACTACAGCACATGGAGAGCACTACATGACACATGGAGGGCACTGCAGCACATGGAGGGCACTACAGCACATGGAGGACACTACAGCACATGAGGAGCACCACAACACATGGGGAGCACCACAACACATGGAGAGCACCACAGCACATAGAGAGCACTACAGCACATGGGGAGAACTATAGCACATGCTGGAGGTGATGCACTTCATGGAAAGAACTGAGCTTCTGGAGACTCACTAACATGGAGGGGGAGGAGCCAGCAACACTGCTGGGCTGTGTACTTATAGGAACCACTCCTGCTCAACCTAACTAGAACTATGCTGTGAGCAGGAGGTGGAAGTGAGTGTGGTTGTGGCAGTACAGTGAGGAGGGGGTGTGGCCAAACTGTGGAGGAGGCGTGGCCAAATATCCCTGCAGTCTCAGATCTGAGATGCGGGACATTAAGCTTCTTTCCTGGGATGGCGTGACCTACCCTCTTGATTTGGGAATGTCCCGTCCAAATTGGAATACTTCGGTGGTATGCTTTTCTCATCCAGAGCGGTTCTCTTTGAGTTCCTTCATTGCAGGACTATTGCCAAGTATGGTAGGAGTTTTGAGGTGAGCAGGAGACACATTGCTGCATCTTCAGCTCACCTGTTCTCCTGATTTCACTGCTTGCTTCACTGCTGACTTCACTTCTGTCCGGTTGCTGAATATCCTGGCCTGCCACCATCCTCTCCAGGAGGAGCAGGTGCTTGGTTTCATTTTTCTCTTTCATCTTTGCAAATCTTTTATTGTACAAAAGGGAGAGCGCATACCAGATCCGGGGAAATGTCATGAACTTTTTCTTCACCCCCGCAGATGTGACCCTTTGGTTCAATTGGGGAAGAGAATCTTGTGGAAAGGACAGTGTCCTTCTTCTTTTGACAGTAGAGGCAGGTTGCTTTAAAATAAATAAAAAATTGTTTGCTTTGTCATAAGTAATTTATTTATTAATTGATGGAACAGTGTTAGGGTATGTTTACAGGGGTGTTTTTTTAGAAGTACGCGCTGGAAGCCCCAAAACTTTTTAAAGCGGGGGAGGGGTGGGGGGGGCTTCCCCACTTGCTTTATCGCGGCGGGAATTAAATTTTCTCCCCTGGAAAAAATTACAAATCGTATTTTTCGCTGGGGGAGAAAAGATGTAATTCATAGTTCTCTATGAGAGTAGGGAATTTTCCCGTAATTGCGGCGCCCCATTTGGGCCCCGTATTAAAGCGCAAATTGCGGAAAAATGGCGCCAAAATTTACGTCGGGGTGAACATACCCTTAGGGCTTGTTGTCTGTGGTGCAAGCTGTAGTTATCACTTTATTATTTACTTATTTATGTTATTCATTTTTTTCTGGGAGGTGGAGTGACCAAAAAGTAATAATTCTTGCATTATGTAATTTACCTTGCTTACCTTTTTATTTTTTTATTTTTTTTAAAAAATTTTTTTATACACTTTTTTTTTTTTTTTTTTCCCCCAGCCCTAAAAAAGGTAAACATTAGGGGTTGTGTTTTGGAAGTATAATACACTTAAATTTACTATGTATTTTAGAAAATTAAGGGAACATTTACCCTATTTCCCTTTTTTTTTTGGGAAAAGAACACCCCAGGCCCAAAAAAAGGGACGCACCTAGGTTTTAGAGGGGGGAAAGTGGGAAAAAAAAAATTTGAAGCAAGAAAGTCCAGATGAAGTGTTTTTTTTTATTGAAACCTTTTTGGGGGTTTTTTAAAACATGTGATTTTTTGGGAAACACTTTTTTATTAAACTTTTTTTTTTTTAAAAAAAACAAATTTTGGTTTTTTGGAAATTTTTTTCCCTTTCTGTGTGTAATAGTAGGGGGTTAAATGATGTTATATTTTAAATAGTTTGGGAAATTTTTTCGGACGGTTGAAACCTTTTTTGGGTGTAACTTTTTTTATTTGAAAATGAAAAAAAAGGGGGACTGTTTCCCCTTTTAAATATTTTTTTTTTTTATTTTAAACCCCTTAAAAACCGGAGCCATTTTTGGGCCCTCTCTGACAGACCCCTTTTTTTTAAAATTCTGTCGTGTGTCACTTTTGTGGAAAAAATTTTTTGCCCAATTTAACCCAAAATCCATGTGTTTCCCAGAGATTGTTTTTCTGGGGAAACCTTGTGCTTTACGTTAGTAAGAAATTTTGGCCCAAAAAAAAAGCTTGTTTATTTGTAAAAATATTTAAAAAAACGTGAAAAAAATTTGAAAAAAAATTTTCCAATTTTTTAAAATTCAAAAAATTTTTTGCAGTAAGAAATAGTTTTTTCCCTTAAAATAGTTTATAAAATTGGGACTTCCCCCTGCTTTTTCAGCTAGACGCTGCAAAACCTGTTTGCATCTTTAAAATGTTAACAGCAGGGGCGGAAACCGACTCCATCCCCGCTGTTGCGGGGGCTGCCCGGGTTTTAAATGATCAGCCATATGCCGGGCGTGTTTTTAGCGCCGCTTTTTGGGGGGGGACAGGGGCCTGGAGAGGGGGCGATGGGTGGGGGGAAGCTGGCCCGTTGGGTTTAACCCCCCTTAAATCCCCCAGAAAGCTCCCCCCTCACCCTCCCCGCCGGCCAGAGAGAGGCATTTGGGGCTATAAGATGCACTGTTTTTCCCCCCCCATATTTGGGGGTGGGGGGGTATTTCTTATAGTCTGAAAAATACGGTACATGTGTTTCAGAATGGGTGGTACCAGGGCCGCCGATAGGGCAGTACAG
The DNA here is from genome assembly GCA_025379985.1 of Phyllomedusa bahiana. Lineage (NCBI taxonomy): Eukaryota > Metazoa > Chordata > Amphibia > Anura > Hylidae > Phyllomedusa > Phyllomedusa bahiana. The sequence goes on along the minus strand of JAODAL010012436.1, from coordinate 67,654 downwards.
GGGGTACTGCCATACGGGGCCCGGGCAGCAAGGGGGCCTGCGGGCTGCCGCGGCGCCGTACTTACTTATCAGGGCCCGTCGTGGCCCAAAACACACCCGCAAAAACAGGGCCCCTACCAAACAGGGGCCCGCCCCGTGGCCTCCTACACAGCAGAGCCCGCCCCGCAAACAGCAGGGCCTGCGTACACATCAGGGCCCGCCCCACGGTCCCGTACACAACCGCACCTCCGCCCCGACACAAACAAGGGGCCCCCCCCCGTGGCCCCCTACACAGCAGGGGGCCCCGGTTTCACCCAAACCCACCCCCGGGCCCCGTACACACCAGGGCCCGCCTGTGGCCTTATACAAAAAAGGGGCCCGCCCAAAACAGCAGGGCCCCCCGCGGGCCCCGTTTTACTTTAACCCGGGTGCTAGTTAACGGGGGCCCCTCGCGACCCCCCTTAATTAAAAGGCAGCAACCCCGATGAACCCTTTTTTCATTGCGCCTTTTGGTTTACTTTGGCCCCCCAGCCCAATAAAATAAAACGTCATGCCCCCAGTGTTGGGCGGAAAAAGAAAGGGTGCTCGGCCCGGGGAAAGGGGGAAAAGGGAAGTATTGTGGGTTTTTTTTTTTATTTAAACCCGCCTGAGGGGGCGTAAACCCGCAAGGGGGGGGTCTATATACTGCAAGGGGGAGGCTATTTTTCCTGCAAGGGGGGGGGGCTTTTGTATCTGCCTGAGGGGGCTATACCTGCAAGAGGGGGGCTATATACCTGTAAGAGGGGAAACTATTTACCTGCCTGAGGGTTATTTACCTCCAAAAGGGGGGCTATATACCTGCAAGAGGGGGGGTATTTACTTGCAAGAGGGGGGTATATACTGCAAGGGGGAGGGCTATATACTGCCCGGGGGGGCCTTTATACCCGCAAGAGGGGGGCTTTTTTACTTGTAAGAGGGGGGGGTATATACTTTTAAGGGGGGGCTATATAAAATGCAAAAAAGGGCGGAAAAACCTGCAAAAAGGGGGTATATAAATGCAAAAATGGGGGGGATTTTAAAATGCAAAGGGGGGAAAAGGGCTATATACCTCCCCTGGGGGCCCCAAATAAAACCTCCCAAAGGGGGGGGGGGGCTATTACCTGCAAGAGGGGGGTTTAATAATCTGCCGGGGGGATATATCCCTGCAAGGGGGGGGTTAAAATACCTGAAAAGGGGGGTTATATCCCCTCCCCCTTGGGGGGGGGGCCCTTAAAAACCTGCAAGAGGAGGGCTATATCCCTGCCAGAGGGGAGCTATATCTATTTACCTGCCAGAGGGGGGCCCTTTTTCTATTTTCCGCCAGGGGGGCCCCTTTTTAATTTTCCCTGCCGGGGGGCCTCTCCATACCTCCCAGGGGAAAAGCCCCAAAAATATATCCTGCCAGAGGGGGCCTCTACATCCCTCCCAGAGGAACCCCTATTTTTTAAAAAAATTAACCTGCCAAAAGGGGGCCCCCCCCCTATCTATATACCTCCCAGAGGGGAGCCTATATATCCCTTTGCCTAAAGGGCCCCTAGATTTATACCTAATAGGGGGTTTCTTTTTAAATTATACCTCCCCTGAGGGGACAATATGTACCCCCTTGAGGGGGCCCAAATAAAACCCTGCCTTACTGGGGGGGGCCTTTTTTTATACCTACCTGAGGGGGGCTTATATATATCTACTTAAAATGAGGGGGAAGCTATAGGGGCAAATTTAAACCCCTAAAGGGGGCAAATCCCCCCTATTAATTAGCTGTAAAAAAAAGTGAAATTCTAAGTTTTTGGGTTTTAAAAATTGTCCCAGGGGCAAAGCCCGTGGCCCGGGGAAAAGGGTCATCAGGGTCTGGGATGAAAAAAAAAAAAAAAAAAAAGAGGAAGACGACCACTTCCTCCTGAGGGTTTCCTGATCCAGGAAATGTCAGGTGACTTTGGGAAAGCTCCTTTTGGGTTTGTCCCTGGAAGAGACATTAATTTAAACATGGGGGGGCCCCAAGATGTCCTAGCCATCCATCTCCCAGGAGCAGGAAGAGGAACCCCCCCATTTACTTCTTTCACTGTAGTCAGGTGAGGGGGGGCACATGTTTCCCTTTTTTTCTCTTTACTTTTTCCCGCCTGGTTTTCCTCCTTTAGAATTTTTGTTTCCTTTTTTTTTCATTTACAGAAAGTTTTGCAGGATGTTTTGGTTTGGATCCTGGAATGACAAAAAACTGCAGTTTCACAAGTACGTAGTTTTTTGGGTCACTTGGGACAAAAAACCCAGGGTTTAGAAAAAGGAAAAAAAAAAAAAAAAATTTTTTAAAAAAAAACATTATTTTTAAAAAATTACCACCCAAAAAAATTGAATTGTCTCATCGATTTGGTTCCTCACTTTTGCTATAAAATTGGGTTAAATTAGAAAAAAAAATCATTGCTCCCCCAAAAAAGGAAAATGATACAATAAAAAACCCCCACCCCAAACAACTTGCACAGCTTGGGTCCCCGGGCAGTAGCTTTAGGGTTTTTCCTTTTTTAGGGGAATTTGGGGGGGCCCCGTAGGAGAATTGGGCCCCCCCTTTTAGATTAGTTTTTTTCCCCATTGTGGGGAGAAAAAAAGCCCCCCCCTGTAGATTTGGGCCCCCCCTTTTAGGCAGAATAGTCCCCCCCCCCTGTAGATTATAGCATATAGAGCACATAAAGAGCATATAGAGCATATAAAGAGAGTTTAATGTGTTTTAATAGTTTTTACTTAGACATATAACCTCTTCTGTGCGCTCCCTGCCCCTGGACTTTTTTTTTTTTTTTAAAACTGGAAAGGTGCGCGGGGGAAGGACGTCATTGCGCCCCTGCCCAGCTTCCTGTCCCGGCCCCCAACCTAAAGCCAGCAGGCTTTGGGGCCCGGAGCAGACGGGATTTTTTTTTTTTTTTGGGGCGGGGCCCGGGGCGCGGCCAGGTTTAAATAATTAGCTAGGGATGGGGAGGGGATAAAGGGGGGAAAGGGGGGGCCCCATAAAATACGGGGGGGGGGGGGAAAAACTATACTACAGGGGGCTCTAAAGGGGGGGGGGGGGAAACTATCCCTAAAAGGGGGCTCAAAAAGGGGGGGGAAAGGGATATACCAAAGGGGGGGTTTAAAAAAGGGGGGGGGGGAAAACCCTATACCTACAGGGGGCTCTAAAGCGGGGGAAAAACCCCTAGCCTACGGGGGGCCCCCTAAAGGGGGGGGGGAAAAAAAAAAAACCTTAAAACCTACAGGGGGCTGTAAAGGGGGGGGGGGGAAAACAAAACCTTAAAAACGGGGTTCTATAAAGGGGGGGGAAAAGGGGGGAGAAACCTTTACCTGGGGGGGCCCCCTAAAGGGGGTGGGAGAAATTTACCTACGGGGGCCCCAAAAGGGGGGGGAGAATTATCCCTTCAGGGGGCTCAAAAAGGGGGGGGAGAACTTTTACCTACAGGGGGTTTAAAAAGGGGGGGGAAAAAGAAAACTATCCCTTCAGGGTCCCCAAAAGGGGGCCCGGGGAGAATTTTAACAGGGGGGCCCTAAAGGTGGGGGAAAAAAAACCCTTTACGGGGGGGCCCTAAAGGGGGGGGGCCCCCCCCCCCCCCCAAACCCCCCCCGCCCCCCCCAATGCCACAAGGGGCCTCAAAAAGTGTGGGCGGGAACTTTTGCCTACAGGGGGGCCCCAAAAGGGGGGGGGGGAAAAAAACCCCTAAAACCCTACAGGGGGCTCTAAAGGGGGGGGGGAAAACTACCCCACAGGGGCTTAAGGGGGGGGGGGACATACCTACAGGGGGGCTTAAAGGGGGGGTGGAGAACTTTTAATTTACAGGGGGCCCTCTAAAGGGGGGGGAAAAAAACCTATACCTCCCGGGGGCCCCTAATAAAAAGGGGGGGATTTCTGCCTCCCAAGGGGGTTTAAAATTTACAGGGGGGGGGGGAAATTTTTGCCTACAATGGGGAAAATAATCTACAGAGGGCCCTTTTTTCTCCCTTTCGGGGGTGGCCTAAGCTAGGGGGGGGCCCCCCTTTTTTTCAAACCTTTCATAGGAACCCTAAGCTACTCCCCCGGGGGGCCCCAAAAGCTGCCTACATTTTCCCCCAAAGCTACCTAGCTATCCCCGGGTTTGGGTGCGAGCTACCTACCCTCCCGCCGGGGGCCCCCCTTTTGGTCCCTTAAATTTGGGGGAAGGGGGGAAAACCCATAATTACCGGGGGAAATTTTCTTACCTTTTGGGGCCCAATTATAAATGGGGAGTTTGTTATGAGGGGGGGGGTTCCCACTCACCTTGGGGAAAAAATTTTTTTAAAAAAAGTGGGGAAAGTCTCGGGTATTTGTGTTGTAAATTCTACGGGGAGGGTGGGGGGTGGTGGGGGGAAGTCACCCATGGAGGTTGGAATAACAAAATAGAAAAAGAAAAGGGGGAAAGTGAACGCCCTCACTCAGACAAGACGCCACCTGTGGGGCCCCCTTAAATGTAAAAAAAACTTTTTGGGAAAACCCCTTATTACAAATATTTGCAGTTTTTATTATTGGGCCTTTTTTGAAAACCCTTTGGTTTTTAAAAAGAAATTAGGGTTTTGGAAAAGGGAAAAAAGGAAATTTATTCCAGTCCTTTGTGGTAAATGTTCTGGCGGTATAATCAGGCCCCTTTGTAATAGGGTTTTTTGGGTTTTAATATTGGTTTTGGTATAGTGGATTTTTTTGGGTTTGGCAGTATGTTTGGTGATATGTATGGTGGGGTATTTACCCTTTGTGTTTTTCTACATTTCTAACAGAAAGTCCGGGAAAAATTGTTGTGGTCAGGGAGGGGGGCCCAAAGGGGGGAAAATTGGGTAGGGGGCCCCCCACCCAAAAAAATTTGGGCTTTGGGGCCCTGGCTTTTTTTTTTTGTTACCCCCTGACTTTCTTGCTTTTGAAAAAAGGGGTTAAAAAGGGGTTTGCTGTCCACAAAAAGCTATTTCAATTACTCCCATCCCACTACTGCTGGAAAGTAGCACCAGCAGATTTAGCTTCTGAGCCCATTCCATATTCCCTTAATGACCTGATGATGTAAATGTATACTACCAGCCAAAGTTTTAGAACATCTACATTTTTACAGTTATTGTTTTACATTAACACATTTCCAGTACAGGAAATAATATGAAATGCTTCAAAGGTCAGTCTTGAATCGTCTGAATGTAAGATTTTAATCAAAGGGCTTCTTTCAGGGAAAACATCAAGGGCAGCTGCTCTGAAGCACAGAAAGCACATTTTAGTTTGAACTTGGATGCAAACTATTGCTACAGGTGTCTCAACTTTTGGAGATTACTTTCAAACTGTCCAATTCTATATAACCAGTTTTGGATCATTTTGATGTCAGTTAGCAAAAAAAACCTGTCAAATAATAATGAGCCTTAGAAGTGTAGGTCCTTCCTAGACATTCAAGGTGGCAGTCAGTACAATTTCCAACATCATCAAAAGACACTTGGAAACTGGTCTGCCAGACATCTTACTGTCAGAGTTTCCTCCAAAGGGAGATCAAAAGAGGTTTGTGAGAATCAACAGTTTGTGGGATCCGCCCCTCACTTTAGTTGTGGTCTGGAGAATTAGTGCACACTGGTCCATTGACCGTTTTGGAGCTGGCACATTTACACAACCCATGCTTACAGCAGCTCAATTTAGGAGAGCAGCCATTCGAATGGAGGCTGAATGGGCATCTTTGTGAGTGATTTAATGGCAAATCAAAGTATACTCCCAACTCCCCTGCTTCTTTGACTTGTGAAGAAGATGTTGGTGAAATTTACAGATGGGGAAGGGACACAGGTTCCGAAGATCTACCGTGCCAAAAATGATTTAAATCCAACACTCTAAGACAAAGAGGGAAACCAGTAGATTAATGAAATGAGAAAAATTGCTCCAAGCATGAATCTGTTTTTTGATCCAAAAAATTGGCCAAAAAATTTTCACGAAGGAATATCTTTAACTACAGTTGCTACAGGGAGGATGTTTAATGGTAAACTGGGGCCCTAAAGCTTAATACTGTGGGTCAAGTGAATGAAGCATGGGAGAATGCTTTACAGAGAAAGCTACTGAAGTGAAATTTACCTTTAGCACCTGTTTTGAGAAAAAGCAGCTCCTGTAACTACAAAAGATGCACTGGCCTTTACAAAGAAGGACATGGAGGGGTTGAGAAGAAGAAGGATTATGGCCAAAGGAAAGACATGTGTATGTTTATTAAAAAATCCAGTTACACTTCTGGACTTCAGTTCCTGCAGTTTACCCCTTTTCTGGTAGCCAAAGTGTGAATTAAACTGAATTTGGATATCCAGAAAACACTAAGGGCCACATGGATGAAAACTATCTAGGTCTAAATCTCACTTTGTTGCCCATAGCAACCAATCAGAGTGCCCCTTTCATTTTTCCAGAGCACTATATGAAATGAAAGAGGCACTCTGATTGGTTCCTATGGACAATTAAATGAGTTTTAGATCAAGGCAGTTCCCATGCATGTTGCCCTAAATACTTTAAGATGAGGTTTATGGGGCCAAATTAAAATTAAAGTCAACTTTTTTAATATACAGCTTTAGGCATTGATAAAGTATATCATTTAGACAGAGATAGGGGTGGTCTTAAAAAAATGTCATTGACAGATTATTGATGTGCTGCCAGGGCATTGTAAAGCCCAAAGAGTAAATATAAATAATCAAAATGCTCATTGCATATACACACACAAACACAATTCAATTTATCACCCTTACACATACAAATTATACTTGAGGTCCAGTATATAGAAAATATGTACCTTTTAACTCCTTCCCGACAGTGGATATACCTGTACGCCCTAGCGGGAAGTGACTTCCCACAAATGCAGGTACAGGTATTCCCTGGACATCGTGCGGGCTGTCAAGCGGGGCCTACATGATCTCAGCATGGGACTAGCTACAGACTACATTATCTGTGGCCAGAGCTCACTCCGGTCGCAGGTGATTAACTCCTTTGCTGCTGCGATCAATTGCGAATGCATAAGCTAAGGGAAAAACAGAGGTAGGGAGCTGACAGCCAGTGTGCCTGTGATGTCACTATGCTCGACTGCAAAAAAGCGGAAAAAGGGAAGACGCAAACACAAAAAATAAAATAAAAACTTGCTCACCGCCCATTTGTCCTTTACAAACACCAATTGCCCACAAAAGATAATAAATAATGTATGCATATTTGGTATATGCACATGTGAATTGCAATTTTCATTCATCCCCCAGCACATAAAATAGAATAAAAAGCAGATCAAAAACTTGTACAATCCACCCAAAAGAAACACTTACAGAGGTCTATGTTATCAGAAGAGAATGATGCATAAATATTGTTTTACACAATAAAAACACTTTTTTAAAGCACTTTAAAATAAAATAAAAAACTAAATAAATTGGGTATCGCGATAATCGTATCAACCCACAGATTAAAACTAACTTATGACATATACTGTACGGTAAGCACTGTTAAAAATAAAAGCTAAAAACTCTACCAGGATTGCAGTATTATCTTTACCCTGGCTTCCAAAAAATGGAATTAAAAACTATCAAAAAGCATTGTCCCTCAAAAAAATTATACAAATATAAATGTCAACTCATCCGGCAAAAACAAGCCACTCCTGCTCCGTACATAGAAAAATAAAAAAGTTATGAAAAATGTGTTTTCCCTTTTGAATAAAAGTAGTAAAACATAAAAAAAATAAATTGGGTATCGTTGTAATCATATAGACCTGCTGAGTAAAACTAGCGTGTCATTTATACCTCACAGTGACCGCTGTAAAAAATAAAAATAAAAAACATGACCATGATTGCAGCATTTTCACACTGTTTACACTGCAGCCCTTGTCATAGACAGCAGAAATGCCCGTGCCTCCACTGTGTCCTCTGTGCCTGTGGCGCCATATGCCGCAGAGTTAAACGCACCTGTCTGCACTCCTGCTCCGGCCCGCGATCCTGCTCGTACCCATCCTCTCTGGCATCCTGTGCGCACAAGTCTGCTCTGATATTTAAAGGGATAGTGTCCTAATTACCTGACCTGTGACATTAACCCCTAGTTTACCAGGGTGTTATATCTGATGGCAGCCTTCTGGAGGGGCCTCGCTGGGCGTACCAAAGACGAGCTGGTCAGTCATGACCTACCAACTAGCCTAGATGACCGTATTGTTCTGGCTACTAGGAGGACGTTGGCTTGTTAGCAGTCAACGCCCTCCTGGCCTCGCAAGATTTCACGCCTTGTACTGGTATCTCCAAGTTTCTCTCACCCAGCACCTACTTTTCTGCTAGATTAACCCATGCAGGGTGACCATATTCATCTAACTCCGGAAGAATGCACCAGTGCAGTCTGAACTTGTGTCTATACTGTGGCAGATCCAAGCACTACCTGAAAAACTGTCCAGTTCGCCTGGCTGCGCCCCGAAAACGCTAGTGCCATCGTTATGTCGGTGAAGTGAACCTAAGTGATGATGCTTCTGTTCCTCATCTCACCACATCGATCACTCTCAGTTTTGATTCCGGCTCTAAATTTTAAGTTCCTGCCATACTGGACTCTTGTTTTTCTGAGAACTTTATCCATTTTTCTCTGCTGGAGAAGTTCTGCTTGCCTGTCTTCCGTTTGGAGAAACCGCTGCATTTCTCTTCCACCAATGGTGATATTCTGAAGGAACCTAGCCTTTTGTCTTTCCAAGTCGGAAGTTCCCACAAGGAGGAAATCTCATTCTATGTTCTACTTAGTTCTTCTGCTTCTGTTTTTCTGGGTCTCACGTGATTCCGGTTTGTATTGGAATACAAACATCTAGTGCAATCCTGTCCACCTATTTCCCTGGCTGTGGCTTCTGTTACTATTATCCAGGAATATTATCAGGTCTATCAAGACATCTCGCAGTCCTGCCCAGTCCTGCCCATCTGTAGGTGTAGTTTCCTTGATGGAGTCATTTATGGAGATATCTAACATACACATCCTTCAAAACCACGTCAGAACTATACTGATCCCTAAATAATCAATGTTGCATATTTTCTTGAAAATGTGAAAAATTCCTACTAAATTTCTAAGCCCCCAAACGTCTTAAAAAAATAAAAAGCCATTTAAAAAAATGATGCCAACATACAGTAGACAAATGATAGATGCTAGTTATAAACTGTTTTTTTGTGGCATAACTATATGTCTTACACGCAGACATTTTTGAACTTTGAAAATGGCAAATTTTTAAAATTGTTCACAATATTTTGATAGGTTTCACAAATAAATACAGATGGTATATACCAAAATGTCTTACTTAAAACACAATGTGTCACGAGAAAACAAAAATCTCTAAATCACATGGATAGGTAAAAGTTACAAAAAGTTATTCTCACATAAAGTGACACGTCAGATTTAAAAAATGGGGTTCTGTAAAAGAGACTGCAGAAGAGGATGGTGTTTCTGTGAAACCTTTCTCTAAATGTATTTTTTAACGTACTATTTCATAGCCTCCATTTCAGGAAAAGAAAAAGGATAGACTTCTCCATGGACAGGACTGTTACCATATATGAGATATAACCATAGTCATGGGCCTAGAGGTTAAAACATAGAATGTTGTTTGTTGAATGGTGCCAAGTGCTTGATTTTTATAGCCATGGATAGCCCAGATAGACTTTTGAAAAATGTAGAAGGTAATATGTTGGATTTGATGGAGTGCCCCCGCTATCAAGCATGTCTCATTATGGAATTGGGTATTAATTCTATTTAAAACCTCTTCGAAGTTCAAAGGACCAAGGATTACCAATGATGGGCTATGGTTAGTCAAGCAGCTGTAAGAATGTGTTATACCACTGTTTGAAGGGAATAAGGGATATTCTGTAGTGAGATATCTAACACGGCTAGTTCTTGATATAGTTCAAACTGTGAATGATATATCGTTTGGATAAGTTGCTCAACTTTAGACCAGAATACTTTAGTTATAGGACAAGACTACCACCTATGTGACAAAGAACCAGCAAACCCACATTGTCTCCAACACATTTTGGAGAAGCCTGGAAACATGTGGGTGTTATGTACCGGAGCAAGATACCACCAGATATGAATTTTCATTGATAGTGATAAATGATTAATAGATTTAGAATGCCTTGAAGTTGAATCAGCAGCTCTCAAACACTCTTCTAATTGGAATGACATAGCCAACTCCATCTCCCATTTGATTATATAATTAGGTTTAATTTCGTAATCAATTTCCATCAAGGTAGAAGAAGCTGCCGAAAGACCTCTGGCATAATGTTTACTAACCAAAAGGAATTGATTAAAAGGAGTCTTAAGTAAAGGGGTGGGAGGAATGGATATCGAGATAAGTGCGTGACGGACTTGTAGGTACATATAAAATTGGGCATGCGGCAAAGAAAATGTGAATGCTAGGTCTTCAAATGTCTTGAAGATCTCCCCACAAAAAAAGTCTACAATCGAGGAGATGCCCATGGCTATCCAGAGATTCAGAGGAGCATCTGGGATGTTGCCATATAATATGGTTAAAGAGCAGCAATGTCTGTACACATGGACTTTACGCCCACGACCACATACTGCTGCCAAGCTTCAACTAAGTGTTGCACCGTTGATAACACGTATTGTGAAGTCGGTAGTCGCGGAAAGCCCCATAATAGCACAATTAAATGGTCTTTAACCGAGCCGGGATTTAATAAGGAATTCTCAATAGTTGCTCAGTGATGTAAGTAAGGCGTGTTCCAATGATAGAACACAGGTTCTAAAATCGATTAAATATTATAGAACAACAGATTTGGAACAGCAATACCTCAATCCTGTTTTTGAATGTATAGGTATTGCCTCTTAAATATGTGTTTCTTAGCCCCCCACATAAATTGTATAAAAAGAGATTGGAGTTTATCCAGAAACACGGCGGGAAATAACAAAGGAAGAGCCCTAGAAATATATAGGAAGTTGAGGAGAAGGAGCATTTTAAATTAATGTTAGCTGTCCGGGAGCAAGGGGAGGGTTGTAGTCTAGTAACCTCTGTGGATAAAGAAGAGTATAGATCCTCCCAGTTAGACTCAATGGTTTGAAAATGACCATGAGGAATGATTTTAAAATCTAAATAAGTTATATATATAAGTCAGACCAGGGAAAATCAAACTGGGACAATCCAGAATGGAAGGAACGTGGGCAATTGATAGGTAGAATCATTGATTTGGTGACATTTAATTTATAGAGAGAAACATTAGAATATTGTTATATCACATCCAGTTAAGCCAGAATAGAAGTATCGGGACTCCTGCACATAACAAGATCATCGTCAGCATAGAGGCTAGCTTTATGAGTATACTAAGCAACCTCTATGCGCCGCTCGGCAATGGGGCACAGATGCGCCCGCGACCCAGGACCGGTGTCACAGGGGCATCCGTGACAGTACCCTCCCTTTGCCCCCCCTCTTTCTGGAGTGGAGGAATCTCTGGATAATGCTGCGGTCCAGAATGTTCTCCTCCGGCTCCCAAGATTTCCTTGACCACAAAGACATTGGAGGCATCAGCCACAGACGAAGGAGGGACTGCCTTCCAGGAGAAATGATTCAGGACCATGGGTTTTAGAAGCGAGACATGAAAGGATTTCGGGATGCGCATGGTGGGTGGTAGCCAGAGTTTATAGGCCACCGGGTTTATGCGCTTAAGGACCACGAAAGGTCGCAAAAAGCGGGGTCCCAGCTTGTAGGTTGGGATTTTTGAGGCGAACATATTTGGCCGACAGCCACACCTTGTCACCCGGGGAGAAGACAGGAGGAGGGCTTCTTCTTTTATCTGCTTGCGCCTTCATGCGCCCTGAAGCACGGAGCAGAGATTGGCAGGTCAGGGACCAAATGGTCCTCATGTCCTGGACCAGAGTATGAGCAGCTGGAACTTCAGACGAGGAAGCCAGCGGGAGAGGTGGGCGGGGATGCAGGCCATACACAATGTAGAAGTGAGAGGCACCCCAGAAATGGCGCTGCTAACACCCCAGAACCTGGCTGACTCTCTCCACCTGGCCATTCATCTGGGGGTGGTAAGCAGAAGAGAAGTCAAGTTTTACCTGGATTTGAGAACAAAGGGCCCACCAAAATTTGGAAACGAACTGTACCCCTCGATCTGAGACGATCTGCAGGAGAAGTCTGTTTAACCGGAAAATGTGGCGAAAAAATAGCTCAGCCAGGCGAGGGGCAGACGGCAGGCCCGGCAAAGGGACAAAACGCGCCATTTTGGAAAAACGATCTGTGACCACCCAGACAATGGTGTTGCCAGCCGAAGGAGGAAGATCGGTTACAAAGTCCATTGCTATGTGAGACCATGGTTGAGTAGGGATGAGTAGTGGATGTAGTAGGCCTGCCGGCTTGTGACGGGGTGTCTTGTTGCGGGCACAGGAGGTACAAGACTCAACAAACTCCTTGACATCTTTAACGAGGTCTGGCCACCAATAGAACCGAGATATCAGGAGAACTGTTTTACGAGCGCCGGGGTGACCGGCCACCAAAGAGCAATGTCCCCATTTCAGGATACGTCTGCGGAGCGCAGGGTTTACGTACGTCTTCCCCGGGGGGGAACCTTCCGCAGGTCAACAGGAGCTGCAGAGATAAGAAGTTCTTGGGGAATTATGTGCTCAGGAGTAGTTTCCTCCCCCACCACGTCGGAGGCACTTTTCCACGGGCCGAAAATGGATCTTGAAATCAAACCGGGAGAAAAAGAGCGACCACCGAGCCTGACGCGGGTTGAGTCGCTGAGCCGTCTGGAGATACTGGAGGTTTTTGTGATCCGAGTAGATACAGATGGGATGGCGAGCGCCTTCCAGCAGATAACGCCATTCCTCCAGTGCCAGCTTGATGGCTAATAGCTCCCGGTCGCCAATCGTGTAGTTCCTCTCCGCCGGCGAGAACGTCTTGGAAAAGAAGCCACACGTGACCGTCTTGCCCGTGGGTCCTTTTTGCATGAGAACTGCTCCAACCCCCACTGATGAGGCATCAACTTCCACCGAGAAGGGTTTCATGGGGTCCGGCCGTGACAGGACAGATGCAGTGGCAAAAGGCAGTCTTGAGCTTGCAGAATGCCTCCTCGGCTTTGGAGGGCCAGCTACGAGGGTTTGCGTATTTTTTCGTTAGAGCCACTATAGGAGCCACTAGCGGGGAGAAGTGTGGAATGAATTGGCGGTAATAGTTGCAGAACCCCAGGAATCGCTGTATGGCTCGCAGGCCGACTGGGCGTGGCCACTGCAACACGGCCGACAGTTTCGCTGGATCCATCCGTAAGCCTTGATTGGAGATGATGTATCCCAGAAATGGAAGGCTGGTTTGATGGAAGAGGCACTTCCCCAGCTTGGCATACAGGTGGTTAGCTCGGAGACGCCTCAATACCTGACGGACGTGGCTGTGGTGGGTTTCGAGATCGGGAGAGTACACCAAAATGTCGTCCAAGTAGACCACGACACAGGTGTCCGTCTTCAAGATTTTGCACGTGCTGCACCCGTTCTCTGGAACATGCTACCCCCGAACCCATCAGGACAATCCTAGCCCGCATTTTAAAAGGGGTTCTGAAAATAAAATTTTCCCTTGGGCCCGGGCCTCCCAAAACCCCCTAATTGCAAACCCCCACACCTTCATCACACACATTTCTGTCCCCCCCGCTAAAGGGGCAATCCCCGGGCACTTACTGAAATATAAATTTACTGTCGGGGTGCGGGTTTTCACCCAATTTTTATGAAAACCCAACCCCATATTTATAAAAAAGGCGGGACCTTTAAAATATTCAGCATTTTCTCCCCCCCCCCGTTGTCTCCCCCAAAAACCCTCTAGATTTTTAAGCTCTTGCGAGCAGGGCCCCACAACCTTTTTCCCTCATCTGTAATAGCTTTAAACTGAAAAAAGTATTTTTTTTGTCTTTTAATTAAAACCCTCACATTGTAAAGTGCGGGGGAAATTTTGGGTTGGCCCCATATAAAAAAGTTTAAATTTTAAATTATTTTTAAATTTAGGGGAGATCTCTAAAGACTCTTCACGAGCTTTTGGGAAAAGAAAAGCAGGTGCTTTACCAGACCGAATGGAAAGGACCAAAAAACTCAAGCCCCCCGCCCCGGGGGGTTGAATGCCTTTCTTCCATTCACCCGCCCTTCGAATACGGACCAAATTGTGGCCCCCCCTTTCAGACCCAGCTTGGTAAAGCCCTTTAAACCCTCGAAAGGGGTCAAAGATTTCCCCATACAACGGCAGCGGTTTATCTATTCTTAAACCGTGATCTTGTTCAAGCCCCGAAAATCGATGAAAGGGCCGTAAGGAACCGCCTTTTTTTCTACGAAAAGAATCCCGCCCCGGGCGGGAAAAGGGGATTTTTCGTATAAATCCCTTCTGGGGGTTCCCCCAAATAACTCCGTCATGGCTTGTGCCCCGGAAGGGAAAAACCAAAAACCCTCGGGCCCCAAGGGAGGACGGGTCCCAAAAGGCAGTAAAACTTTTTGGGCAATCGAATGGACGATGGGGTGGGGGATCCTGTTTTTTTTTTTCCCAAAAACACAGGGCGAACGCCAAAAATCCGCGGGGAAACCCGGGGGAAAACGGTTTCGGGGAGGGTCGTGCAGAGCAGGGAAGCACCGGCGAGTTCCAAACCCAAAAACACGACTCAGGCAAGGGGAAACCCCAGCTAGTTACTTTCCCAATTAAATCCAGTCCCGCATAGGAAAGGGGGAGCCGTAGCCGGGAACCCCAAAAAGGGGGACCGCGAAGAGGAGCGGGGGCAACACGTAGAAGGAGTTTTTTACCTTAGAAAGGACCCCTCCCCCCGGTTGGGGGGACAAGGGGTTTTTGGTTTAAAAATTTGTAGGGTGCACTAACAGCCCCCCCTGACCAGGGAAATCACTACGGCTACCCAGTGGCCCCACTGGGACACGATATTTGCATCACTACGACTTTTTGGATAGAGTTCCCACTGAGCCCACCCCGGGAAAACCCCGAGACTTGAAATAAGCCCAGAAACGGCCCAGGGACCTTTCCCCCGGCATAAAACACCGGGGTAGGGAAATTTTGCCCCTGGGAACGCCTCTTCCATAAAACCTTGGGGTGCGGCATTTCCCGCTTTGTTTTGGGTTTCGGGGGACAAATCCCCGGAAGTCCCTTTTTCCCGCCAAAGAAAGAGGCCAGGTTCCTTTGGGCCCGACGCTGGGCCAACCCTGCTCTGCCTGAGCCCAATCAATCTGCATGGGCCCCTCTTTGGTTTGGCGACTTGGCACAGGGGGCCCTTCTGAAAAAAACCGGTCCCAAAGCGTGGGAACCGGCGAGGTTGGGCTGCTCTTCCCCAATTTCCTTTTTCCCCTTTTCGGTAAAAGGGGCAGTCAATCGAGTACCCAAACCCGGACCCGGGTCCCAGAGGGAAGAGGGGTTTCTCTCAGGGCCCAAACACTTTCGAAAAGTCAGCTATAGAGCCCCCCCTTAAAGGTGGCGCACAGACACCCTCTTTTTTCAAAAATTTCTGAGGCTAAGAGGGGGAAATTGCACTGCGTATTCTCCCACGGGACAAATCCCCTTGGCGCAGGTTTTTAGGGGGGGCTGTCCCCCGGGCGGGGGATGCACGGCTGGTTCCCCCGATCAAATTCCCGGAAATTCCCTGGGGGAAAGGACTGTAGGTCCGCCGTTACCCCGATCGTTCCTGTCCCCCACGGGGTGGCCCCGCCGGGGCCCTTTCCCCGGAGAAAAGACTCACCACGAAGGGCCACTTTTGCACGTTGGGGGGGACGGGAACTTTTTGGGCCAAATCACTCCCACTTGAAAATGGGAACTTTTGGGGTAAAACCCCCGCAGAGTTTGGGGCTCCGTTAAATTTGGGGAGGGAAGCGACAGCCAAAGCTTGGCCCCCCCGGGCCAGGGGAACCACCGAAGCGGAACAACCACAGAGGGGCAAAGGTTGCGGGCACGGGGCGGTGACAATTTGCTGAAACTTTGGTGTACAACGGTTTTTTTTGCTGCACCTGTTGCCCCTAAGTTGCTGTGACTGTCGGGCAACAAGGGGACGGGGGGGTTTCCGCCACACGGGCAGGGGCACCTTTGGGGGGAAATCCATGGCCGGATCTTATAAAAAGGTCGCGGTAGTGGATCCGGGGGCCCAAACCCGAAACCGTGGGGAACCCCACCCCCCGGGGAGCAAAAATCTAAGTAGGTCCTTTTTTTTTCACCAGAGCCCCCCCCCAAAGCAGGAGGGAAAGTCTACCCAGGTCGCTTCCCCAACTTGGGGGAAACTTGCTTTTGGTGGGGGCCAAAAGGGGGTATCCCGAGGAAACAAAATTCGTCAGGCAGACCCGTATTTGGGGGGACAGGCGGGAAAGGGTCAGGGCACGGCATCGTTTCCCTTGGTAAATTTAAATGTGGGCCAAGCTTTTGGGGTACCCCCGGTTAACCCAAGACAAGTTTTCGGGAACCCGCTTTCACAATAGGAAATTGGGCCCAAAAAACCCCCGGGCAGGGTCACCAGGAAGAGGCTTGGCTAAAATGGGAAAGCTTTTCCCAAAAGGCCATTACCGGTAAACCCTGCCCTTTTTTAAAAATTTAACACGCTGTCACGCCCGCTCCCAAGGAGCGGGGCCGCCATCCCCTGGGGGAAACGAAAGGGACAGAGCAGGACGGGGCCCGGGGTAAAGGATTTGGGCCCGGCCGGCGGGGGGAGCGAGTGACCCCGCCCCGGGAGTGAGGGACGGACGCCGCTGGGCAAGGGGGCAGGGACCCCGCCCGCGGGGACCCACCGGGACGGGACGGGGTAAAAGGGGCCTTCTTGACAACTTTTCGTCACGGGTTGAGTAAAAAATTTGGGCCCAGAAAATTTGTTTTTAAACATCTTGGGGGGAATTAAAATTAAATTAATTGAGATAAAAGTATTTAAAATGTGTGGACCAATGATGGAGAGGAAGAGTTTTAAAAAAAAAAAAAAAAATCTTTAAACAGTGTTTTATTGATATAAAAGGTTTATTTTTGTTAAGACATTTTACATTCTAATTTAATTTTTTTTAACATTTTGCAGCAAAAAAGAGAAAACAAAGGAAACATTCAAGCAATAAAACCAACAAGAATTTCTTTTAACATATATAACTTAAAGGGAAAAGGGCATAACAAGAAAGTCATTACGTGGGGGATAAAAAAAAGAAGGGCCCTCTGATAAAAAAATTTTCCAAACCAAAACAAAGGGATATATTCCCCAATTTTGAGGTGGTGTCCCAATTAAAACAGGGGGAATTATGCACGATTTTTCCCCATCCTTTTAAGAAAGGGGAAATTTTTGAACCCAATTTTCCTTTAAGACGAAAACCCCCTTTTTTAAATTTTTCACA
This sequence comes from Phyllomedusa bahiana, assembly GCA_025379985.1. Taxonomy (NCBI): domain Eukaryota; kingdom Metazoa; phylum Chordata; class Amphibia; order Anura; family Hylidae; genus Phyllomedusa; species Phyllomedusa bahiana. The sequence continues at coordinate 50,370 of JAODAL010012436.1, read as the reverse complement.
CTTTAAAAACTATTATAATATCAAAAAAGACAACCGGGGTTGCCATAATGCCCCTTCTTTTTGATACAGATTGGGGAGGGTCTATAAGGGAAAAGCTCGCATGACATTGAAAATTGACCCCTTTTAAATTATTTCGTTAAGGGAGGAGTATGGGGAAATTTTTTCTAGTTTTTGAGCTAAACGGGATCGTGCTGCGATTAAAAGTTAAAAAAAAACTGAATTTCAAGAAGATGGAAGTCTAACAACAAAAATCAAATATCGCTATTTTTCGGAGGGGAAATGCAGAGATGACCAGTTCCCCGGAAAAAATTAGGGAAAACAGATTTCCAAAAGCGTTGGGGTGTGAGGGGATCCCCACCAAACAAAGAAGCAAAGTGCCCTTTTGACCGTATTGCTTCCAGCAAGGGCCGAGGGACCAAGGGGAATACGTTCCAGGGGGGGGTTTTTTGGGGGGGGACCAGCCGAAGGGGTATTTTAAAAGCATTATCCTTTGGGTTTAAACATTTTGAAAGGTTTTTGGGGAAAAAATTTTAGCTGTCTTTTTCCTTTTTTAATTTGAGAACTCTTTAGAGGGGCTCCTTTCCCATTTGGGTCAAGGGGGGAATTTTAAACAAATTTTACAGTCCTCAATGAGTATCTGATAAGTCAATAAAGACCCTTTCTCAAAAAAATTTTTTTTTATGTAAAAAAATTTTGAAAAACAGAGGGGGGAAATAGGGTCCCGGGCCATTCAATTTTTTGTAATAGGGACGGAGTTTGGAAAGGGAATGGAAAAAATACAGTGAGGGTAGGGTGGGGTGGTTTTGGGGAGTTTTGAATATGGAATTTTTTTTATCTTCCCCTTTAAAAAAATTTATCTGCTGTATGTAAATTTAAGTTTTGACCATGTTGAAAGAAAAAGAGCTCTTTCCCAAAAATCAAAAAAGACGGGGGGTGGTTTTTTTTTGGAGGGGTCCCAGGGGTTAATAGGAACGTGTGAAGTCCATAGTTTTGAAAAGAAACATAGGGAATCCCAATGGGGGGGTTGGGAAAATGAAAAAACCTAGGGTTTAAAGGGTTTTAAAATGGGGGCCCGCATTGTTTTGGGGGTAAAACCAAATTTTTCCCCAAAAGCAACCCAGGAAATGGAAGTATTTTTCTAGCCTTTAAAAGGAAAGGGGACTGTTTCAAAAAAGTAAACGGTAAATTTCCCCGCCCGGTTGGGAGACCGCCAATCCTCCACCTTAAAACTGTGAAATATAGGTTTTTTTTTAATTCATTCCCCTTTTTTTCCCCCCCAAAAAGAAATTTAAAAAAAAGGCCCTTGTAGTTTTTTTTATAATGTATGTTTGGGGAATTTTTTAAAAAGGGAAAGACGCCCACATATATACATAAATTTTGGGGAATAGAGAAATTTCCCCAATATTTAAATCCTTGCCCTCCAGGGGAAACCTATCTTAAACCCAATCGTTTTAAACTCTTTCTAGTCCGCACATAGGGGGGTTTTTTTAAATTTTGGAAATTTGGTTTAGGTTTTTAGGGGAGTTATGTTTGGGCCCCTTTAATTTTTCTAAAAAAATTTTTTCCTTTTATTTTTTTGGGGAAAAATTTGGAGAAACCAAACCCGTTTTTTAATTTAAAACCAAAAAAGGGGGGCTGGGTTTTTATTTTTTTCTTTTTGGGAAAATTAAGGGCTTGATTTGTTAAGTTTGGGTAGGGGAATTTTAGAAAATAAAAGCAACATAACTAAAATAGCCCCGGGTGGAAGAAATTGAAATTTGAGATAAACACATATTTTCTTTAGGGGAAAAGATCGAAATTTATTCAAAAGAAGTGGAATTCGTTTTTGAATTTTAGGGAAAAAATTTGGGGCGAAAAAAGTCGAAGTTTTAGGTACTTCGGGTGGGAAAGAAAATGTGCTTTTGATTTATAAAAATTGGCCCGCGACACATGGCGTTACAAAGGGGGGAAAGCACTCTGGGGGGAAGAAGGGGGATAGCCTGCATGACATTGCAGAATGAAGCCCAAACAGGGGACCGGGGGGGGATCTGTAAAGTCATCGGGGACTAAATAAGTCCGGGCACCCACCGGGGAGCTCATACCGTCTCACCCCGGGAAATGAAACAGGGAAAGGGTTTCCCGCGGCTGATTGTTACTGAAGAACTGATTTTTTTTACAGCGAAATTTTTTTGAGGTGTCTCACTTTGGGCTCAGAACTGCTTCTCTTAAAAATTTTTTTTTTCTGATTTTTTGGTGTATTGGATCTGAAGTCCAGGGGGCGTCCACCCGCTGCTATTCATTCAATTTTTTTTTAAAGCTATCGCCCCACAGCAACCCCAATTTAATTTTCCAAGGGGGACTAAGCCAGTTTTCCCGTTGTATTCATTTTTAAAAAAACAGCGTTTTTATAAAACAAATACCACTTCATTTTTTGGGTGCTCATTCTTTTGCGCAATTTACATCCAGGGGTTTAAATTTAACTTGTTTTTTTTCTCTTGGTTTCCCCCAAGAAACCTCCCTTTTTCAAACCCCCAAAAATTACAATTTTTCCCATAAAACCCAAAAACCCCAACAAAGGGCAATTACAATTTTTTTTCTCATTGTGTGTAGCGAGAAAACACGCAAATTTGTAATGACGCTCAAAGCTAGTAGTTTCTGGTTTCTCAAATCTTTAGCGCAATTATACATCCAGTGTTTAATTAAGCGAATTTTTCTGCTGTGGTGACAAAAATAGACCGTCTTTTTCACCGTCAAAAAATTACCAATATTCCTGTACCATAAATCACAAGCAAAGGATACATTACAATTTTTTCTCTTGTTGGTACGTAGAAACACACAAGTTGTTAACACGCACAAAGCTAGTAGATTCTGGATCTCAAATCTTTTGCGCAATAACATCAGGGGTTTAATAAAGCGTTGTTTTTCTGCTGTTGGTGACAAAAAGAAACCCGTCCCTTTTTCACCGCCAAAAATTAACAATATTCCTTAAAATAATCACAAGCAAAGGTTAATTACAATTTTTTCTCTGTTGTGAGCGTAGAAAACACGCAAAAAAATTGTAACACGCTTACAAAGCAGTATTTCAGTTGCTCAATTCTTTTGGCCGCATTTACATCAGGGTTAATTAAGCGTTTTTCTGCAGTTTGTACTCATAAAAGGAAACTAGTTTTTTTCATCACACGGCCACAGAAGAAAATTCAGTAGCATAATTCATATCCGAAGGTTAATTAAGCCTGTTTGTGCTTTAAATATTCAGTAAAATACACAGAGTTTTTTAAACGGCACATACAAGTCAATTTCTCCAGCCCAATTGTGGAGCGCAATATAAATCCCAAGGGTATAACCCAAGCTTCTTAGTGGGTTCACAAGCTCAAATACAAGGGTGTGTATTTATCATAACAGATATCTTCATCAAACAGTGTCTGTACATTTTAGAACAAACAGTAAAGTCAGAACAGAGAGGAGGCAGCCTCTCACCTGCCGTAGTGCAGAGGCACAAACATTCCTGTTAGCAGGTCGCAGCACAGCAAGGTAAGTCGCAGCATGGTCACAGCGGAGAGGCCACAACTGCCTGCTGTCATCTAGCGCCGTGTACTGACTAGCAACCCAATGGTTCTTGATTGTTGACTAGGTCATCCACTTCCTCCCAGATGACATCTGACAACCCCAGTCAAGAGTATCGGTAGTAAACGCATACACAACCCTTAGTTGGTGCATGGCCCGGGAGCGGGTCATCGGCCCTCACTGTCCCAACCCGCCTCAGTCCCATCCGTTTCCCCAGCCCCCCTCATCTACTATGTGGTCTGGCTTCAGCGGCACTATATAGCGAGGATGAACAATTTGAAGGAGGCCAGTCAGCAGCTACTCTGGCAGCGAAGAATGGGGCCATATCCCCCCCCCCCCTTGCCCTTTTCTGCAGTAGGCGGCAAAGTATAGATGTTATAGAAGTGGCAAGGGAGGTCAGTTGTGAGGGGTCGCCCTCTACCAAGAACCGGTGAAGAGGACAGCAGTGACGATGAAATACAAATAGGATGAGATCGTAGCGCGACCGCACTTGGAGCCGTGTAAAGCAAGGGCTTCATCATCGTCAGGGAGAAGAGGAGCGTCCATCTTGCGCATAGCAGTGCGCAGCCAGCAAGTGGGACGGTGGCCGAGAGTCCGCAGGAATAGCAGCAGGAGAGGTCTGGAGCCAAATCGGCCACGGGGTAAAAAACTAACCCTCTTCGCAGTCCAAGACAGGTAGCGCACAGGGGCTCAAGCGAGCATCGGCGGCAGTAGTCACTCAGTGCGAGCGTTGGCGGTACGATCCCGAAACGTTGGCGGTGTGGCCGTTCTTTGCTAAGACACCGAGGAGCCTAAAAAACAAGATCGAATAGGTATAATGTAGAATCTGTAAGCAGAAAGTGAAGCGTGGCCAGGGGAGCTAACGTTGGGCACCACAGCCCTGCGTCAACACAGGCAGCCATCACCATACCGTGGCCTGGGAGAAAAGGTGGCTCAGATGTGGTGGTCCATCCACGCCGCCACGCACCAGCACGCAGCAGCAGCGCCCAGTTGCAACGCATACCATTATGCAGCCAGTCAAGGCTCCACCACCACTGCAGAAGGGAGCTGTTTCTCTTTGACATCATCTCCCCGGTCCAGATGCACCTGCACCTCGCTACTCATAGGCGGCAGCAGTCTCAAGACGAGGCATTTGCAAAGAGACAACAGTATGAGTCCAACCATCCTAAAGGGGCAGCAGCTGACCGTGCTCCTGTCCAAGTTGTTGGTACAGCAGCACTCTCCCTTTCCAAATGGTAGGACCTCGCAACCATTCAGAGAACTAATGGCTTGTGCCGAGCCGAGATGAGAGATTCCAAGCCGTAATTTCTTTTCCAAAAAGGCAGATACCATCACTTCATGAAATATGTAGAACAGAGTTGGGGCCAGACCTTAAGCTTACGTTTTGTTCCAATGGGTGCACGGCAGCTGCGGACGTCCTAGCTGTACTACGGTCAGGGCCAGTACATGTCCTGTTAACGGCCCACTGGGTGGAATGTGCTTCCAGGCCCAGGCACACCAACACATGGACAGGAAGATGCCTGCTTTCCTTCTCCACGTTTCAACTTGCTGCTCCTGCCGTCCAATGTCCGCCTCCTCTCCTTCCACCACCACCACCACCATGCTCAGCCTCCACAGTACTCCATCATACCACATGTGTAGGGCACAGCGGTTCACGCAGTCTACACCTGGCTTGCCTCGGCGAATGAAGTCACAACAGGGGAGGAACTGCTCCGCGTCATGCAGCAAGAAATCGTTGTGTGGGCTTTCTCTCCGTGCCAACTGCAAATCGGAAACCATGGTGATGGAACAATGGAGGAACATGGTGTCCCGCGCTGCACCGAGGATGGATGGGTGCATGGCGCCCCAGGCATGGCGCATCGTGTCAATCCTGGTTGGAAAAGGTTCCTGAAAGTCTTCCACCGATCTTCAGAACATTCGAAAATGGCCAGAAAAACTTGCATGCCACTTTAATCCATTCGTACAAAGCCAGGAACACCCCTCCCTCGAGTTGCAGCGGCAGAACGGCCCCCCCCAACACACCTGATTGCATGTTTCCCCCCTTTGGGAATTTCCCCACCCTGCACATTTTTGGACCGACTGTAAAACGAGAAAGTACATTAACGATTTTTTGATGATCCAGCAGACAGAAGAATCCCCCTGTGTAATTTTTTTGATGTCACCATGGCACCATGCGTGACACCTGCCGTTTTTGTTGGGGGGCCACGAGGGGGGGCCCACGTTTTTGTCACGCCAGGCAACGGGAGAAATAACGCTTCCACGCTTAAATGTCCTGGAAAATTTGCTGAAAAATCTGTCTGGCGGGGGACGGAGACGTGGCCTACATCTGGGGCCACATGAGTCCGGGGGAAAAACTAAAAATGGAGAGGAGGGGGGACATTGGAGCAAAGCTTTTGCCCCGGGTGAAATATGATTTTTCTACCAGGTGACAAGAGAGGAGGACGGGAGCGCTGGAGGAGGTGGGATGGAGATGAGGAAACGAGCAGATGACCCCCAACACCTGGCAGTAACAGGGGAAATGGACAGACCCCCCCTCGGAGTCACTTGTCAGATGGCCCCAAAAGCATCTTAATTGCCTGGCTATGACAGCCGAATAGTCAGCATCTGGCAGAGGGATGACTTTCTGGCTCTCCACCCAAATGGACCCTCGCCCGGGGTCCAAAATGGGAGCCTTTTTCCCACATTTGAGAGGGAGGAAAAAATCAAAACTATGGGGAAATCCTCCGAAATCATTTGGCCGCTGCCTATGTGGGGCATCCCCCCCCTCCTCGAGGGGTCTGACCGGGGGGGGTTCCTCAGCGCTCACATACCACTGCCGGGCTGCGGGGAAGGTGGGGGGGTGGAGCAGTCCCAACCCCATCAGCAGTAACCTAAGTCTGGAGTCACTGAGAGCAGCCCTTTCACCCCCCTAGTGGGAGGGAATCGCCAGCAGCACAGCAGGACCTGGAGCATCCCAACCAAAAGGTGGTGGCCTACGGGACACACTCGCCCCCCCCCTTTTAAAAAGTCCCTGGACTACTGGGTTATTGTCCCCCATTGGGCCTACTCCTTTTTTTTTTGCCACCTCCAGAATGTCATTGTCCACTGCCTGACCTCATGCTGCTGCGGGCCGGGCCGGGGGACCTACACACTGTGTCTTTGGGCCCACTGTCTGACCCCCTGCTGCGCTGTGGCTGCTGCCGTGCCCCTCCAACTTTTCATGCCCACTCTGTGGCCTACTCCTTTTTTTTTCCAAACCTCCGAATGCCCCTTGGGGTGCCCCCCGCCTGACCTCATGCTGCTGCTGGGCTGCTCCCCGTGACCACCACACTTGTCATTGTGCCACTGCCCCTGACCTCATGCTGTGTTTTGGCTGTGCCGGACCCCCAACACGTGTCATTTCCCACCCCTGGCCTACCCCTGTTTTTGCCACTCCGAATGTCATTGTGCCCTGCCTGACCTCATGCTGCTGCTGCCTGACCTACACATTTGGGGGTCATTTGGCCACTTTCGACCCTTTCCCTGCTGCTGTGGCTGTGCGTGTTTTTTCCCCAATTGTCTTTTGTCCCCACTCGGGGCCTATCCTGTTTTTTGACCCCCAAAATTCATTGTGCCACTCCTACCTTTTCCTTTTTTGCCACCTCAATTTTTTGGCACTTCTGACCTCATGCTGCTGTGGTTAAGCCGTCACTCAAACACTGTTCATTTGTTTCCCATTTTTTTTCCATTTTCCTTTTTGCCACCCCAAAATGGCATTTGCCCTCCCCTGCCCAGTTGGGGGGAAACCTCACATGGGGGTTCCCCATTGTGCCATCCGCCCTCCCTCTGTATATTTAAGCATGGCACAACGTTCTAACACACCCTGCAGGCTCTGTCAGCCTGGAAAACTGTTTTTTTAAGTGATTCGGCCCCAAGTAATTTGGAACGAAATTTTTTTTTTTGCCGAGAAAATTCGGTGAAGGAACGAAAAAAATTTCGGAAAATTCGCCCATCTGTAGTCGTCATGTAGAGGGGAAATTTTATGATGGGGGTGAACGGGGTTTTAGTATTCCCCAAATAATAGAGTTACTTCTAATCTTTTTCGGCAAAAAGGTCAATGCAAATAGAAGATTAGGGGGGAAAGAGGTCAACCCTGACGCTGCCTTATTAGGTTTTTAAAAAATTTTTGGAAAGGAAACCCGGGGGGGATACTAGGGGAAAACGGGTTTAGATATAAGGCCATAATGGCAGACAATAGGGAAAAACCCGAAAACCAAATTTCCGTGTGTTTTTTCTCCCAGTATCGCCAATTGACCCCTGTCAAAGGCCCTTTTCAGCGCTAATGATGAAAGGCCACATCCCTCCAAGAGTATTTTCAATTTGCCCAAATTCAATAGACGCGAGTGGCTCCCTTGCCCCCTGCCGACAAAATCCATTTTATCCTTATGAAAAGGGGAAGGGAAATCAGGGTTAAACCGGAAGCAATATTTTGGAATATAAACTTAAGTTTTTGTTTCAAAGAGAAAAAGGGGCCTTAATTTGATATTTTATCCTAGCTTTTTCCCGGTTTGGGGGAGTGGGGAAAGTAGCTTTAAACTCTTTAGGCGTTTTTTTGGGGTTAGCAATTCATTGAATAGAGGTACCTACGGGAAAGTAATAACTCAAAAAGACATAGTACTCATTTGAAGAAACCCCCGGGGCCCGGCGCTAATTTTTATTTTTACAGAATTAATAGCTACCCGAATTTCTGAGAGTGTAAAGGGTGTATTTAGGTATTCAAGTTGTGATTTTTCAAATCTTGGGAGAGCGACTGTAGAAAGGAAATTGTTAATCTCTTCGTCGGAGGGGGCGGGGGAGAGATCATCGTTTGATCGTAGATTATAAAATTTGGAATAGAAATCAGCGAAGTGATCAGCTATTTCAGAAGGGTTTATGATTTTTGTCCCTGAGCCAGAAGTAAGATGCGTGATTTTAGTACGGGCGTGTTGGAACTTAACCCTTCTGGCAAGTAATTTAGGGGCTATCACCTTGGAGATAAAACTGCCATTTTAATTTGGACAGATTTCTTTCATACTTTTGAAGATACTGTAGGCGTAGGTCATTTTGCAATTTTGAGAGGTAATTTTTATTATCTATAGATGGAGTTTCCTTAAAGACTTTGTCCGCTGATTTGATTTTATCTACCAAATCATCTTTAATTGAGCTGTATTCTTTCTTCTTTTTAGTAGCTAACTGGATAAATACGCCACGGATATAGGCCTTGTGTGCACACCAGATTGTTGTTGGAGAGGGAACTGAAAAATCATTAATGGAAAAGTATTCCTCTAGGTGTTTTTTAAGATAGGACACAGAGGTGGGGGACTTAAGTAGAAAATTGTTTATTTGCCACATTCTAGGTTGAAAAGAGGCGAAAGAAGTTTCAAAGGATAGATCAATTAGAGCATGGTCAGACCATGTTATGTGGCCAATGTTTGAGGAGACCAGCTGCGGAAGAACAATCTTATCTGTTAGAAAAAATCCAGTCTAGAATGGACAGAAAAGGGATGCGAAAAGAAAGTGTAATCCCTTTCGGTGGTGTGTAAATATCTCCATATATCATGGAGGTCCTCCTCCAATAAAAAGGTCTTTAGGTCTGGAGAAGGGGACTCACGTGATCTGGATCTGTCGACTGTGTTATCAACCACTATATTAAAATCCCCACAGACTATTAGGCCTCCTTTCCTCACATTTTTGGCCGCTAAAATAGTATTTTTGATGAAAGTAATTTAGTTGCAATTTGGTGCATATAAAACAGTAAGTGTGTATGGCCTAGAATTAATTTCACAGAGAAGAATAACATAGCGGCCAGTAGGGTCATAAATAACTCGGGTGAGTAGAAAGGATGCCGAGTTTTTAATTAGAATAGCGATTCCGGCTCCTTTCTGTAAGGAATGCGCCTGGAAAATGTGAGGAAAGCGTTTATGATGCAAACGATGTGCATCCGAAGCTAACAGATGTGTCTCCTATAAGCAGATTACATCTGCACCAGATTTAACAGCATCTCTCCACATCAATGATTTTTTAAAAGGAGAATTTAGCCCCTTCACATTGTAAGACAGGAGTTTGATCGCCATTTAAGCGAGTAGGAAAAATTACAAGGGCCGGGCAGAACGATAGGACACCATATCCGGAAGTTTAACAACCTAGGAGAGAAAGCATAATTTTGCCAATAGTATGTCATAAAAATAACAAAACAGCATAACCAAACCAAGAAAAAGAACCTTGAATTCTATTTATCCCTTAGGAGAAGGGAAAACATTTGGGCAAGTCCTGCCTAAAGTAGAGAGGAGAAAATGAACAAATCGCAGGCGGAAGTTCATAAAATGACCTTCTGCACCTCAAGAACCACGTGGTGTAGGAAACCCAGCAAACACAAAGGATATTAATGCTGGAGTCAGAGTGCAGAGTTGGATCGGAGGCGTGAGGTTTTTTCGGACCACAGAGGTGTGATCATTTCTGGTCTCACTTGTTTCTTTCTGACTGGGCTAGAGTCATCAGATGAGAGTAAGTCCGAGTTTCTCAAAGCAGAGCTGGCTTCCTCAGGAGAGACGCAGGTGACTTGGGAGCCGTCCCTATTAATTATCAGCTTCACTGGGAATCCCCATCTATAAGGGATTCCTTTTTCTCTGAGGATTTTCGTATATGGCTGAAATTCTCTTCTTCGTAACATTGTAGCTGCGGATAGGTCTGGGATTGGGAAAGGGGCTGGAACCTACCTGGTAGAGAGTCCACTTTGCGTAATGCCCGTAGAAATTCATCCTTTATATGATAAAAGTGGATTCGGGCAATGGTGTCTCTGGGCACTTGTTGCGGGAGGTTGCGGGGTTTTGGGATTCTATGAATCCTGTCTATTATTAGCTCTTGGGTCGTGCATTGAGAAAGAACCAATGCCATCAAGTCTGTCAGGAAAGCACTTAGTTGGTCAGGGGTGACAGACTTCGGTATGCCCCTAATATGCACATTGTTGGGACGCGATCTATCTTCAAGGTCCAAGACTTTGTTAGGGAGCCTTTGGACCTCCTCTTCTAAGGCGCTATTGGCATCTATTTAAGAATTATGGGAAGTTGTATACTCTGACATTTTTGTCTATATATGTTCAGTTCTAGACACAAGGGATAGGAGTTACTGGTTGAGATGTGTTATATTTTCTTTAATTTCCGTCTGGAGACTAGTGCGGAATGAAGAGAAGAGCCTTTGAAGGGTTGAAGTTGTTAGAGGTTTAGAGTCTACATCATCATGACTTTCAAGATCTACAGAGCCTGCTCTAGAAGAGACAGAAGGAGGAGCAGAGGAGAATTGCAGACCCTTTTTGGACCGTGTTTCAGTACGAGACGAGGAGTTGAAGAAGTCAGGAAGCTTGGTGGGCTGGGTTTTTTTTTTTTAGACGTGCCACCCATAATAAGCAGTATTATGACGATAAATAGCGCTTTAATTTTTCTTGTTGTAATGGATCCTTTGAACAGTAGGCAGATAATAACTTGCAGGCTACAGTAGATACCAGAGGTACCTGTGAGATTGTAAATATGGAGGTAGCTCAAATGCAGTATAAGTAAAAAAAAACTTTTGAGTCAGAGGAATGTTTCAAGGCCGAGCGCTATAATGCACTAGGCAGAATCTGCAGCATAGGAGAAAGCACCTATGTGGCCAGGGCAGTGTCCAGAATAAAGTCTCAATAGAGCTTGTGGGATGCAAAGGGATTAACCCCTTATGAGGTCTGACTTGCTCAGCCAGCAGAGTGCCTCTTAATGTAGCATGCAGGTTGCGCTGTGAAATGGCGTCCAACGCCTGAGGGAGACCAGTAGGGCCAGGTATAAGTCCACTCCACTCACAAATGTTACTGCCAACCCAGACAGGGATCCACAGATCACAGAGATTTAAAACTTGCTGTAAATTTATCACAGCAGCCGATCAGGGGCTGGAGCTATGTCTACACTAGTTGACAGTGAGCAGATTAGTGTGCCTGATCCCTGAGAAGCAAGCTGGGCTGTAAGGAGGCGCACGATGACAGTACCTGGAAGGTGTGGGACACTCCGGCTCTGCTTACCGGGTGAAGGTAATGTTGGTGGGGAAGTCCGGAATGCCGTACCAGGCGGGGACAGCTTATACGCCGGCGAGGGGAACCTGGTGTCTGTGTGCGGGTCCCACTGAGGTAAGAAAGGATGAGCTGTAATGGCCGCCGCCGCAGCAGGACAGCGCGCTCCCCATTCGCTCAGCAGCTGCTGTGTTTTTGACTCGCAGGGCTCCGGGAAGGTCACGGTGTACCGGGTCTCTTCTCTCAAAGCCCCCGCTTGCCGCTTCGGTCAGGCTCTTCTGCCGTGGGTGTCTGTGTTAGCAGCTCAGCCGGGTTGATAGTGCCGGGTGATGGCGAGGAAGATGGCGCCTTTCCCGCCGTTGAGCTCACTGCTCTGTAGCAACGGTTCTATGCCTCCGACTTGGACCCGGTTTGGGCCAGAAGAAAGCCTGTCCTCCAGAGAAGGTGAGTCAGTAGGTTTTGCCAACTAATTGCTGGGTATGAGGCTTATTTGAGCAGCAGATCTGTGGTTCCTGCAGGAGAGGTCCTTCACACACGTCCGTTCACATCCCCTGCTCAGGCCACTCCCTCCGAGAGGAAGAGTTTATAATACTCGTTGTTCAAACCATCAGGTCCTGGAGATTTATTTAGTTTGGCTTGTTTTATTGAGTGTTCAATTTCTTGCCTGGAAATTGGGGAATTTAAAAAAATCTAGCTGTTCAGGGGTAACATTTGGTAAATGCACTTTATTTAGAAAGGGTTGGATATCTTCTTTTTCTATAGGAGGGAGCGAAGAATCTTCCTTAAAGGGGTTTTGCCAAGATCTTCAGGGAAAAAAAAAATCTCCTGCAAGCCACGCCTCTTTGATGTCATCACACCACCTCCTGTGCGCCCCCAAGGCTGAATACTCAGTATTCAATCGACCTCAGCAGGGTAAACATCTCTGTGCTCTAGTTAAGCACAAATAGCAAGTGCTTGGCTAGAACACAGAGAGAAAAGTAACAATACAAGAGACCTTGCAGCAGTTGAAGACATCATAGGACACAGGAGTAGATTGGGCAGCAGGGGAAGACATCACAGGACACAGCAGGAGATCGGGCAGCAGGGGGTCAGATCACAGCACACAGGAGGAGATCAGGCAGCAGGGGAAGACATCACAGCACACAGCAGGAGATCAGGCAGCAGGGGAAGACATCACAGCACACAGGAGGAGATCGGGCAGCAGGGGAAGACATCACAGGACACAGGAGGAGATCGGGCAGCAGGGGGTCAGATCACAGGAGGAGATCGGGCAGCAGGGGGTCAGATCACAGGACACAGGAGACCGGGCAGCAGGGGGTCAGATCGCAGGACACAGGAGACCGGGCAGCAGGGGGTCAGATCATGGCACAAGAGAGATGAGAACATGGGGAGAGATAAAAGCACTTGGAGCAACATTACGGAAGAATGTGACGGCCGGGAGGGAGTACGCATGTGCGGCAATGCGCGTTCCCGAGCCCAGCTATCACAGAGAGAATATTCAACCTTGCAAGCGCGGCCAGGCCAGGAGAAGTAATAGTGCTGGTCGGAACCCCTAACAACGAACAGTACACAACTGAAACAGAAAAGAGATGGCCATTCTAATATGGTACATATTTTTTAATTACTTATAATTACAAACTTGCTTATATTTGCATTTGTGATTTTCCCATGTCAATTTAATATCGTGGCAAAACCCCTTTAAGGTTATATAGTGATTTAAAATATTGTGCGAAGGAATCCGCTATTTGTTGTGGGTTAAAAACTTTTTGGAAGCGTAGTTTTAGGAACGCAATCATAGATTCAGCTAGAGTCTGTTTCATCCTACGAGCAAACAGTTTCCCAGGACGGTCCCCTTGAAAGTAGAAGTTCCATCTGTTTTTCCATGAGTTTGGCCAGAGTGGCTGCGTATTAATGGAGACTTATGATTTTTAATTTATCTCTTAGGGAAGATAATTCCTTCCTAGCATCTAGGGATGGAGATTTTTTAACTAAGTTATCTGCTAATTGAATATTATCTAGCAAGTCCTTCAGTTCCTTTTCTCTCCTACGTTTTTCCCTGGATGCAATTTTAATGAAAACAACACGAGTAAAGGCCTTATGGGCACACCAAAGCATTATAGGGGAAGATACAGAGGAAGCATTAAAAGCAAAATACTCCTGTAGGGAGTTTCGAACTTCCTTGGTTAACAATGCCGACTTGAGTAAAAAAGTATTAAGCCTCCAGGGGACATAGGATGGGAAAGGAGAATGATCTTTTAGAGTGAGGAAAACTTGTGCGTGATCTGACCAGATCCTATATCCGATTTCTGTAGAAAGCACATTAAGTAGGGCTCTTCTATTGGTAATGAAAAATCTATACGGGAATAAGACTTATTAGCTACTGAATAGAAAGTATAATCAACTTCTTCAGGATGAGAATAGTGCCAAGGGTCGTGTAAATTCTCTTGAGCTAAAAATACTTTTAAATCCTGAGATTTTCTGGAAGAACCACGTGATCTATCAGTTTGTGAGTCAATGGGCAAATTAAAGTCTCCGCATATAATAAGATTACCTCCTGGGTATGATTTAGCTTTGGCAATGACTTTAGAAATGAAACAAGATTGGTGTTTATTGGGTGCGTACAATGTAACAATAGTATAAACTGCAGCATTTACTAGGCAGTGCAAAATGATGCATCGGCCGTTGGTATCTATAGTCGATTGTTTAAGTTAAAAAGCAACTGTATCTTTAATAAAAATTGCTGCACCTGCTTTTTTTCTGTGGGGAAGATGTGTGGAAAGAGACACGGAATTTCTTATGCATTAATCTGTGAGAGTCTTGATCTTTAAGGTATGTCTTCTGAAGACAAATAACATCTGCTTTGGATTTAAAACATCTCTCCAGAGGATTGAGTTAAGCCCGGTAACATTTAGGACAATATTTTAATACCCATTGTAGAGAGCGAGGGAATATATTAAAAGTCCCTCCCCAAAAAACAGAGAAGCCTCAGGAGCGGGGAAGGATGGAAACATCTGAAAATGTACAATGATATACATGGCAAATAATACAGTAACTTCGGTCAACTGAGTAATCCACAACATAAAGTATGTAATATACAATATAAACAGTATTTTCGACAACCGGAAATAGACACAACCTGGGGGGAAAGATCTGTGGCAGGAACCTGCAATTAAACAGAAGCTACTTAGCTTAAAGCAACATGGAAGGAGCAGTGACTCTTCAAGAAGAGGCGAGGATAAATCACTTTTCTGCTAAATGATTCAATTATACGGTCTGCGCCCCCAGATCTGCCATGCTTTTCTGACCACAATGGATCCTCTGGATCCATTGAGTCCTCATAGGAGTGGAAGTTAGGGAGTGTTTTAAGTCCAAAGCTCTTTTACCATAGAGGGAGTGTGACAGATGGTGGTAACATTGTCCTTAGTGATGATTAGTTTAAACAGGAATCCCCAGTGATAATTAATGCCTTGGTCCCGAAGGATCTAAGTGTATTGTGAAAATTCTCTTCGTTTCAGCATAGTGCCCGCCAATAGATCCGGAAAGATTGCAATGTCACTGTATTTGTACAGCAAGGGAGAATATTTGCGCAGAGCTCGGAGATAATCATCCTTTGTATGAAAGAAATGTATATTTGCAATGATATCTCTTGGAATGGAGGAATGTAGATGTTTTGGTTTGGGTAAGTGATGAAAACGGTCAATGGTTAAATCAATCTGGGACGCTTCTGGTAGCACACAGGACATAAGATCTGTAATAAAAAGTCAAAGGAGGTCTGAAGTAACCAACTCTGGTACTCCACGGATATGGATATTTTCTCTGCGAAACCTGTCTTCAAGATCTCAGAGCTTAGAGGATAATTTTTACACCTCTTCCTCCAGGGCTGAATTTGTGTCTATAAGTAGATTTTGAGAACTTGCAAATTCTGACTTTTTTTTTTTATGTAATCTGTTCTGGATACATATGCTTGTATTTCAGCATGGAACTCCATCATCATATGTTTGAAATTGGATTGGAGGTTCTCCCAGAAGGAGGTAAATAGACGTTGAAGGGTTACCTCCGTTGAACTGAGGTGCTCCATTGGATCCTGAGAATCCATATCTATGGAGTTTGAATTAGGAAAGGTCGAGGATAGAGGAGAAAAGGTAACGTGACACTCCACTGAATAAGGTTGAGATGATGTTTTAGGGAAAAACTCAGTAAGTTTGGTTGGTTTAGACTTTGTTTTCCTTTTGCTTGTGCCTCTCATTCGATCTGAAGCAACAGCTAAACTTAAGAGTAATATATGTACATATATATGTATTTATTTCTTACATAGAGAGATAATTTTTCCCCTTCCTCTTTGAACCTGAAGATCCCAAAAATATAGGCGTATAGTCCAAAGTAAATACTAGAGATAGGCGAATTTCTCAAAAATTCGATTCGCCAGGTTCGTGGAATTTTCCGCCCAAAATTCTTTGCGACCCAAATTTATTTGTGGCGAATCATGTTAAAAAAACAGCTATTTTCTGGCTGTCGAGAGCCTGTAGGGTGTTGTAGAACGTTGTGCCATGCTCAAATATGCATAGACAGCATGGTTTGGTCTTCATACAATGCTGTGTTTTAGTATGACACGCAGATGACAGGCGCTTCACACTTCACTTCTATGGGCAGTTACTGTGGCAAAACTGACCAAATAACTGAAGTGGGAATTCAGCCTGACAAGGTAATGTCAGTGCCAGCTGGAAAGAACCGAGCTGAGGGCCAATATTCTACTATAATAATAATCTTTATTTATATAGCGCCAACATATTCTGCAGCACTTTACAATATAGAGGGTATAAGCATAGACAAACCAGACATTACATTATAAAAAAAGCTAAATACAAATCAGACATGAGGTGTGAGGGTCCTGCTTGTAAGGGTGTATGGGTGAAACAAAGGGTGACAAGTGCTTGGTTTACAGTAGTCAAGCTATGTTACATAAATATGGGGTAGTATACATAAAAAAGTGGATGAACACCTGCCATCCCATCCATACATCTCTATACAGATAAGTGCCTGTGGGTGCCAAAGTGCAGAAAGTGACGAATGTGTGACAGAATTTGGGGGGGTTAACAATTAGGTATCTTGGTAGGCTTGTCTAAGAAGATGAGTTTTCAGAGCGCACTTAAAACTGTGAGGGTTGTGAGTGTGCTTGATCACATGGGGTAACAAAGAACGCAATAGTAGGTTCCTGGAGCAGGCACAGGTCGCAAGGGGACATCCCAGGAGGGGTCACCCCGCAAGGTCAGAGATTCCGGTGTCATCTAGCGGCCGTGTGTTGACCCCACACCAGGTCATCCGCTTTCTCCCAGATGACATCTGACAACCCCGGCAAAGAGTCAGTGCATCCGTAAGACACAACATTTAGTTGGCATTGCCCAGGAGCAGGTCAGGGGCCCTCAACTGTCCTCAACCCGCCTCTGTCCCGTTCGGTTCCCACAGCCAGAGAATTACTATGTGCTGTGGGCTCTGCACCACTATACAGTGAGTACGAACTATTTGAGGACAGTGGGCAGCAAAGAGGTAGGGAAGACATCCACTGCTTCTTGCAGAAGCGGGCAAGTACTGATGAGGAGAGTGGCATGGGGGGTTATGTTGCGAGAGGTCAGGCTCTGTACAGCGACACCGTTGAGGACGACAGCAGTAACAGGCAAACACTAATCAATGTAGCCGATTGCACTTGGGAGCCGGGTGAAGCAAGCAACGCTGGGACAAGGTATTTTGGTGCCCTAGTTAAACAAGACATAAAGTGCCCTCCAAATGGAAAATTCAGCCTACTCCATTCCTCCTTGCCTTTTCTGCCTGGAATGAAGTGGTGCCCTAGGCAGTCACCTACCTTCGACTACCCATCGTCCCTGCCCTGGAAGCAAGGGCTTCATTAGAGATGGGCTAATTTCTCAAAAATTAGATACGCCGACTTTGCCGAATTTTCCGTCAAAATTTGTTTCAACCCGAATTACTTTGGGACGAATCGCGTTAAAAAACAGCTATTTCCTGGCTGCAGAGAGCCTGTAGGGTGCTGTAGAACATTGTGCCATGCTTAAATATGCAGAGGGAGCTTGGTTTGGTCTTCATACAATGCTGTGTTTTAGTATGACACGCACATGACTGCCGCTGCTCTTAGAATTGCTTCACTCTAAAATTCTCTGGGCACTTACGGGGGCAAAACTGACCAAAAAACTGAAGTGGGAACGCAGCCTGACAAGGTAATGTTAGCGCCAGCTGGAAAGAAACGAGCTGAGGGCTAAGATACTATAATAGCGTCAAAGAAAACAGTAGTAGGTTACTGGAGCCGCCACAGATTGCAGTACAGTAAGGGGCGATGGCAATAGCCATGCCAGGGAGCGGAATCTAAGTAGGTTTTCACCACAGCCCGCCGCAAAGCGGGATGGACTTGCTGCGGCGGGAGTCTACCAGGTCGCTACCCCTGACGTGACTTGCTTGCGGTGGCAACCAAGGTGTAGCGAGATACAAAATTGTAAGGACTCGGAGTCGGGGACAAGTGTAAGGTTAGGACAGCCAGCTAGGTTCGTGGTCAAGGGACGGAGGCAAGAGGTACGGTACATGTATATGACAGACGAGGCTCAAGGAGGAGGCGGAGGCGGTTTTTACTTTCTGTAATTTGGACATACGATTCACATTCTTCATACTGAAGAAGCTCATCCAAAGCCAGTTTTGCAGCATTTGCTTTTGCTTCCCATTCCAGTTTTGTACTAAAATCCATCACTAATGGCACTGAATGCAAAATAAGCACCTAAAACATAACCTTGAGTTAGGGTCTCCTTCAGTTCAAGTACGCTGCATTTGAACAAATTGGTGTCAAGCAGAAACTGGATTCAAACTACCACGTTTATACTTCATAATTAACTGCGTTGGAACTTTTTTAGGTATTACTGATGAAGCAGATGGAGGTAGAATTGCCTTGGCCAAAAATGGTTTCGGAACGTTAGAAAACTTACTACGGAGGATTTCTCTATAGTACTTGAGTTTGTCCTCCCTCTCAGCAGCTGGAAAAAAGGCTCCCATTTTGGACTGGTAGCGAGGGTCTAAGAGAGTGGAGAGCCAGAAGTCATCAATCTGCCGGATGGTGACTATTTGGCTGTCACTAGCCAGGCAAATCAGCATGCTGCGGGCCATGTGAGCAAGTGATTCTGAGGGACTCCCTGCCTCCATCTCCACTGTATAGTGCCACGGTGCTTGGGAGTGGTTGGGGGTGCTTGGGGGACAGTGGCACAATGACAGAGTGTGGAGGTCACGGCAGCAGCCACAGCAGCAGCATGAGGTCAGACAGTGGCACAATGACACAGTGTGGAGGTGTCGGCATCAACAGCAGCAGCAGAAAGAGGTCAGAGAGTGGCACAATGACAGAGTGTGGAGGTGGCTCAAACAGGAGTAGGCCACATAGGGTCACAATGTCAGAGTGCGGCGTCACGGCAGCAGCAGCATGAGGACAGACAGTGGCACAATGACATTCTGGAGGTGGCAAAAACAGGAACAATGACAGAGTGTGGAGGTCACGGCTAGAGATGGGCGAATTGATTCTAACGAAGTGGAATTCGTTTAGAATTTCAGGAAAACTTCGGTTCTGAACGAAAGTTGAAGTTTGGGGTACTTCGAGTGAACGAAGTGTGCTTTTGATTGATAAAATGGCTGCGAGCACATGGCGTTACATGGGGCAAAGCACTCTGGGAGGAAGAAGGGCATAGCTTGCATGACATGTGCAGAGATGAAGCCAATCAGAGACCGGCGGGATTCTGTGACGTCACCGCACTATATAAGTCCGGGCGCGACGCTGGGAGCTCACACTCCTCTCATTGTACTGATTAGGGAAGGTGCTGCCGCGGCTGCTTGTAATAGCTCTTATTGAAGAACTGATTTTTATACAGCGTATTTTGGGGGTGTCACAGCTTGTCTCAGAGACTGTTCTCTTAACGTTCTATTTCTGATTTTGTGGGGTATTGGATCTGAAGTCCAGGGTGTGTCCAGTGCAACTGCATATACATTTTAATGCTATCTGCTCACAGCACATTGAATATCCAAGGGGGATCTAAGCCTGATCCTGTTGTATTCATATAAAGAAACAGCGTTTTTACAATACCAATACCACTTCATTTTTTTGGGTGCTCAATTTTTTGCGCAATTTAATCCAGGGGTAATTTAAGCGTTGTTTTTGCTTTTTGGTGACTAAAAAAACCCCTCTTTTTCACCGCCAAAAAATAATTTTTCCCGTAGCTAATTCCAAGCGAAGGTTAACTCAATTTTTTCTTTGTTGTGTACGTAAAAAACATGCCATTGTAACCGCTCAGAGCTGTGTTAGTTTGTTGGCTGCTCAAATGTTTTGCGCAAATTACATCCAGGGGTTAATTAAGCGTTGTTTTTCTGATGTGGTGACTAAAATAAACCGTCTTTCACCTCCAAAAAATACATTTCTCCTGTAGCATAATTCACAAGCTAAGGTTAATTACAATTTTTTCTTTTGTTGTGTAGCGTACAAAACACGCCATTGTAACACGCTACAAAGCTCGTAGTTTGTGGTTGCTCAATGGTTTGGCGCAATTTACATCCAGGGGTTAATTAAGCGTTGTTTTTTTTTTTTCTGTGGTGACTAAAATAAACCGTCTTTTCACCCAAAAAATACTTTTTTCCTGCAGTTTGCACAGCAAAGGTTAATTACAATTTTTTTCTTTTTGGTGTAGCGTAAAAAAAAGCCTTTTTTAAACGTACAAAGATGTTTTTTTTGGGGTTTTTGTTTAATTTTTTTGTAAAAATTTACCCCCAGGGGTTTTTTTAAAGCGTTGTTCTGCAGGGTACTAAGTAAAAGAAACTGTGTTTTTCACCCCCACAGAAAAAATTTGTATCTTTTTCCCTTACCCAAATTTTAAAGTAATCAGATTTTGGGGGGTTTCCATCCTCCCATCGCGCAACGCGCAGCAGCGGCCAGTACAATGCCATTGCAGGGGTAAAGGGGCTCCCCCAAACCTTGCAAAAGGGAGCTTTTTTTCTTTTAAACATCATCTCCAGTCCAGAAAATCCTATTTCATGGCGCCGGGCAGTGTTCAGCGAGGCGATTGAAAAGGGGGAAACAGTATGCGTCCAACCATCCTAAGGTGCAAAAGTTTGATCGTGCCCCGGGGCCAAAGTTTTTTTTGGTACTGCAGTCCCCCCCCCTTCCCAAATGGTGGGTCTGCCCGTTCGGAAACTAATGGTTGTGGCCGACCCCGAGTTGGAGTATTTCAAGCCTTTTTTTAATTTTCCAAAAGGCGGAAAAACCGGGCACTTCATAAATATGTAAAACAAAAGGGTAGGCCGGGCCTTGAGCTTATGGTTTGTTAAAAAGGTTTGCAGGGGCAGCGCGGACGTCTGGAGCTTTTGTTTACGGTCCGGGCAATTTAAATGTCCTTTACGGCCCATGGTAAATTTTTGCTTCCCCCCCAAAGGGCACCCCAAAAACTTGGACAGGAGGACGCCCCCCTTTTCCCCTCCCCTTTTGTCAAATGCAGCCCCTGCGGCCCCAAGGGTCCGCCTCCCCCTTCTTTCCCAACTTTTTGTAGGGCCGCTTTGTCACGCTGTTCTACCCCCTGGCTTCCCCTTGGCGAACGAAGTCACACAGGGGGGGGAAACTGCTCCGCCCCCCCCGCTTTGAGGGGTGGAAAATTTTTCAAATACTATGAGAAATCCTCCTTAGTCTTTTGGGCCCCCCGCTCCCTTTTTGGCCCCAATGGTCCACCCTTTGGCGGGTTATAAACCGGGGGTTCCTAGAGCTCTTATACTACGGCCCGGGGCTGTGGGAAGGTGTGGGGGGGGGAGTAGTACCGGGTCCATCAGCAGAAAATTTTAAGTCTGGGTCTTAAAATGGGGCAGCTTCCTTAAACCCCCTTTGTGAGGAGGGATTGCCGCAGCGCAGAAAAGCCCTGGAGCAGACTTGAACCCAACGGGGGGTTTGCCTATTTGGGGCGGGGCCACTCTGCCCCCTTTTAGAAGACCCAACTAAAATCCCGGGCACCCAAACTGTTTTTTGGGGCCCCGCAACTTGCGGTTTTTTCAGTCGAGAAGCGGGTCCGGGCCGGCGGGAGTGTGGCTTCAAAAGCGGATGTTCAGTTTTGGCGGGGGCCAAAATTTACAAAAGGAAAACCCTGCTTGTCCCCCCGGACTTGTGGAAACGACTGACCTTTTTCAAGTTAAATCAGGCGGGATCGGGAAAAGGTTTTCCCAAACCCAAAATGCCTTAGGGGGTAAAAATTACATCAGAAATGCCCGCCTCCCCAAAAAACTTTGAGAAATGAGTTGGATTAAACCCTGAATCGGGCCTTTTTTCTGATCCGCCCCCCGGCCTGTTTCCCACACATCTGGGCCATTTCTCCATTGCCTAGACCATTTTTTCCGGGGGATGGAAATTTTTTCCAAACCTTTCCCCCAATTGTCATTGTTCCATTTCTAGGGCGTCATGTGCTGCTGTTGAGGGCCGGGTTCCCCTCCACACTTTTTCCCTTTGTCCCACTGTTGACTTCATGCTGCTGCTGTTGTGCTTGCCGGGGAATAGAGAGGGGGCGAATTTTTTCAAAAATTCGGTTCCCCTCTTTCCTTTTTTCCCCGACAAAAAAATAACTTCGTTCCAAATTTATTCGGGAAACAAAATCATTTAAAAAAAAAAGTATTTCCAGGTTCCCGGGGGCCCTGCAGGGTGCTTTTTAAAAAAGGTTTTTGTGCCATGCTTAAAATTATGCGGGGGTTTGGGTTTTGGTCTTTTTAAAAATGTTGTGTTTTATTAGGACACGACATGACTGCCGCGGCTATTATAATCGCTTCACTCAAAAATTCCCGGGGCTTTAAAAGGGGGAAAAAACCTGCCCAAAAAACTAAGGGGGAAAATTTTTCCCTGATAACGTCATGCCAGCGAAAGGGGAAAAAAAAAAAGGGCTAAAGAGTCAGGGGGAAAACATTAGGGGACGGGGTGGGGAAAGGTGACGGCTGCAGCCACAGCAGATGAGTCAGACAGGGCACAATGAAAATTCTGGTGAGGGAAAAACCCGGATTTTGCCACAGAGTGGCCCCAAGGGACACGGGTTGTGGAGGTCAGGCAGCGGGCCAAACAGCAACAGCATGAGGTCAGACAGGGCACAATTTTACATTCTGGAGGTGGCAAAAAAAAACGGAAAGTGGCCCACAGAGTGGCACAAGGGAACACAGTGGGGAGGTCACGGCGCAGCCCAGCACCCAGAAAGAGGTCAGCAGGGGCCCACAAGGGGGGGGGGGGGGGGGGGGGGGGGGGGGGGCGGGGGGGGGGACTTCTGGAGGGGGCAAAAACAGGAGTAGGCCACAGAGTGGCACACTGCCACAGTGTGGAGGTCACGGCGCACCCACAGCAGCTGTTGAGGTCAGACGGTGGCACTTTTAAACATTTGGGGGGTGGCCAAAAATTGGAGTAGGCCACGGGAGGGGCCCACAATGACAGAGAGGGGGGGGGGAAGGGGGAGGGGTGGCAGCGCATGGGGGTCAGCGGGGGCCACAATGCATTCTGGAGGTGGAAAAAAAATGGAAGTAGGCCACAGAGGGCACAATGACAGGGGAGTGGAGGTGACGGGGGAAAAGGAAGCAACGCATGAGGTCAGGGGGAGTGGCAAAAATGACCGTGTGGAGGTCACGGCGCAGCATCGCAAGCGCTGAGGTCATAAAGGTGGCAAAAATGACAGAGTGTGGGGTGGGGGGGCAATCCCTTCCCTGGAAAAGATGGTTGGTGGCAGATGGAGGAACTGCCCGAGATGTGTGGCTTTCAGGGGGTGGCGGCATCAGAATAGGGGATTGAGGCGGTTTATTTTTGCCCCAAAAACCTCATTTCTCACAGTTTGGGTGAGGCGTCATGGTTGGATTTTAGTTGACGCCCCCCTAAAGCATTGGTGTGTGGAAATCCGGGCCGTTCCACCCCGATTCATCTTGAAAAAGGGTCAGTCTTTCCCAATGTGGGTGGAAAAAGCAGGTTCCCCTTTGGGGGTTTAATTTATGGCCCCCCCCCGCATGAAACCCGCTTTTTTGATGCCAAAAATCCCTGGCGGGCGGAAAGTTCTCCATTGAAAACCCCAGCAAGTTGGGCCAAACTTTCAGTTTGGTTCCCCGGGTTTAGTCCAGCGGATTTCAAAAATGGGGTGGCAGAATGTGCCAAATTTGGGGGCCCACCACCGTTGGTTGGGTCTGCTCCGGTCCTGTTTGCTGTTTGTGTTGCTGGCGATGCCCCCCTCATGGGGGGGGGTAAAGGGAAAGCTGTATCGTGACTCCAGACTTGGGTTTGCTGTGATGGAGTGGTACTGCCTACCCCCCCCCAACTTCCCCCCCCGAGGGGCGGAGTAGTGCGTGACGGGAAAAACCCCCCCCGGTTTCGGGCCCTGTCAGAGGAGTAAAACGATTCCCGAAATAGGCAGGGGCCCACTGAAAAAGGGGTTTTCCCCTATAGTATCGAGTTTGTCTCCCTTTAAATTTCGGGGAAAAAAGGGCCCCCCCTTTTTGGGCCCGGGTAGGAGGGGTCCAATAGGGTGGGGGCCCAAAAGGGAAAATTCCCTCTGCCGGTGTGATTTTCGGCTGTCACAGCAGTAAAATTCAGCATGCTGGGAAACCATTCCCAAAAAGTGACCCCGAGGGGCCCCCGCCTCAGTCTCCACTTTTATACTGCCATGGTGTTTGGGGGTTATCTGTCTCGTTTCCTCACTCCTTCTCCCTCCCCCAGCTGCCCCTGCCCCTCCTCTCTTGCCCCCGGGGTAAAAAATCCTCTCTTTTCACCCGCCCAATGCTTCTGCCCCAATTCCCCTC
The DNA here is from genome assembly GCA_025379985.1 of Phyllomedusa bahiana. NCBI lineage: Eukaryota > Metazoa > Chordata > Amphibia > Anura > Hylidae > Phyllomedusa > Phyllomedusa bahiana. The sequence goes on along the minus strand of JAODAL010012436.1, from coordinate 25,979 downwards.
CTCCCCTCCCCCTTTCCCCCTCCCCCTCCTTTTCGCCCCCACCGGACTCTTGGGGCCCGCGAGGATTTTAGTCGCCACGTTTCCAGTCTCCTCCCCAGACAGTTTTTTTCAGCATCTTTTCCCGAACATAAAGGGGGGGAATGAGGGTTATTCACCCTTTTAGTCCTGGCGGACTGAAAAATAACGGGGCCTCCTCGAAGGGCCCTCAAAAAAAGGGGAGGTGTCCGAATGAGCTGCCACGGGCCCTGCATCAAATTTAAAAAGGGGGGTTTAACCTCTGTCCCCCTGGTTCATCAAAAAATCGTTTTTGGGCCCTTTTCCCTCTGTTCATAGCCCCAGCCCTCTCGGTGCGCGCGGAACCATTCCAAACCGGGTTTTCAAATTTGCGTTGGCGGGAGAAAGCAACCATCGTTTTTTTTCTGCGGGACCGGGCATTTCCCTTTCCCCCGGGTAAACTTCGTTCCCCGGGGCGCCAGGTGTAAAACTGCGTGCCACGCTGTCCCCTACAAAATGTGGTATAAGGGGGGAGGGGGAACATTGGCGCAGGACCCGCGTTTGCAACGTGGAGGGGGAAAGGGGGCGCCCTCCTGTCCGGTTTTTGGGGTTTTGCTGGGCAGAAGCACATTCCCCCCAGTGGGCCAAAAAAGGTTTTTTAGGGCCCCGGGCCCCGTAGTTTCAGTCCAGACATCGCGTTGCCTTGACCTTGGAAAAACCCGAAAAGGGCTCAAGGAGGGCCTTTCCTTTTTTTTTTCATATTTATGAAGGCTGGTACTCCCTTTTTTGGAAAAAAAAATTTTCGGCTTGGAAACTTCCTTCGGCTCGGCACAAGCCATTAGTTCTCTGAACGGTGCGAGTCCCCCCATTTGGAAAGGGGGGGAATGCGGTACCAACAATTGGGGACGGGCACGTAAGTTCTGCCCTTAGGAGGGTTTGGGGGACCCCCATATTTTGGTCTTTTTTGCAATCGCCTGCTGAAAAAACTGTTTGGGCCCCATGTTTTGCGAGGAGCAGGGGGCATCTGGCCCGGGGGAGATGAGGTAAAGGAGAAACAGCTCCCTTCTGCAGGGGTTTGGGGGTGGATCCTTGATGGCTCAAGGATGCGTGCCAGGGCCCGCTGCTGCTGTGTTGTTTGGCGGGGGCAGGTTTGGAAACCATCACATCTGAGACCGTTTCCCCCGGGGTCACCGGTGGTGAGGCTGAAGGTTTTGGGACGCAGGGCCGTGGTGCCAACGTTAGCTCCCTGGCCGACGCTTCACTTATGACACAGTTTCTAATATACCTTATTACGGCTCCTCAGGTGGTTCTAGCAAAGAACTGCCACACCGTAGAGTAGCTGATTTTACCACCAACGGTCCGGAACTGAGTTTACTTCTTCCGTCGCTGCCTCGCTGAGCCCTGTTCCTTACTTTCTTGGAACTGCACAAAAGGGTTCCTACCCGTGGCGTTTGGCTCCAGATTTCGCACTGCTGCACCCTGGGACTTCATGGTCTCATTACCACTAGCTTCTGCACGCTGAATGACCGCGCAAGCTGCGTCCTCTTCTCATGACGTTGTTGAAAGCCCTCGCTTCCCCGGCTGCAAGTGCGGTCAGCTACATCATCATCGATTATTGTTGGATATTCTTGCTGGTCCATCCTAAACGGGTTTGGTTATGCAGAGGCTGACCCCTGACATCATGACCCTCCTTGGCACTCTCCACATCCAAAATCTTGCGCCTATGCAAGAAGCAGGGAATATCGGCCCCCATTCTTCGTGCAAATAGCTCTGACTGTCCTCAATTTAGTCATTCCTCACTGTTATAGTGGCGCTGAGCCCAGACCAATTGTAGATCTCTTGGCTGTGGGAACCGGGATGGGACAGAGGCGGGTTTGAGGACCAGGTGTGGGCGCTGAGCACTCACAAGGGTCATGCCAACTAAGGGTTTGTCTGACGTTCCAACCGACTCTTGGCTGGGGTTGTCAGATGGTCATCTGGGTGGAAGTGGATGACCTAGTCTAAACGAAATAAAAGAACCCTTGGGGTTTGCTGGTAAACACATGGCCGCTAGATGAACCGGCAGTTCTGGCCTCACCGAGTGACCCCTGTGCGACGGTCCCACTTACTGTGCTGCGACTGTGCCTGCTCCAAGGAATGTTTGTGCACACGCCACTCCGCTTGTTGAAGGGTGCGGTTAAGGTGCCTAAGACCTCTCTGTCTGAGATACTGTTCGTTCAAAAATGTACGACTCTGTTTTTTGAGTTTATATGTTATGATAATTACACAAACGTTGTTTGAACCTCCAAATGAACCCACTAACAGGCTTGGGTAACCCTTGGATATAAATTGCGCTCCAGAAATCACCGGAAAAAATTAACTGGTATGTGGCGTGTTAAAACGGCATTTATTTTACTGAATAAGAAATCACAAACACGCTTAATTAACCCTTCGGATATAAAATTATTGCTATGAATTACCAGGGAAAAATTTCACTCGTCTTTGCCGTTTAAAAACATAGTTCTTTTATGACTACATAAGCTCATACACGGTAATTATAAACCCTCGGATTATAAAAACGGGTTCTACAGAAATAAGCAGAAAAAAAATTCCCTGGCATGGGGCCCGTTTTAAAAAATGTTTGTTTTTTTTACGACAAACAAAAGCAAAAAAAGGTTAAATTTAAACCCCTTTTTTTTAAAAAATTTAATGTTTCCCAGAAATCACCGGGAAAAAATTTTCCTGTTTTTGGGCGTTTAAAAACCCCTGTTTTTTTTATTTAGTCAAAAGCAAAAACATTTTAAAATTTAACCCTGGGATTTTAAATTTAAACGCTACAGAAATCAGCAGCAAAAAATTTTAAGGGTATGGGCTTGTAAAAACGGCGTTTTTTTTAAACAGACAAAAAGCACAAATACATTTAAAAAAAACCCCGGATATACATTATGTTTTCAAAATCCCCGGAAAAATTTTTTTCCCGCCCTTTGGAGTTTTAAAAAAAAACCCGTTTTCTTTTTCGACTACAAAAGCACAAACCCCGTTTAAATTTTTACCCTGGTTAAAATTTGGGTGCAACAGAAATCAGCTCAAAAAATTAACGGGTTTATGGGGGCTTTAAAAACGCCGTTTTTTTTCTGAATAAGAAAGTACAAACGGGTTTAAATTTAAACCCTTTCGGTTTATAATTATTGCTATAGAAAAACCCGGGGAAAAATTTTCCCTCGTTTTTGGGCTTTTAAAAAAAACATAGTTTTTTTTAAAATGACTACAAAAGCCCCAAAACCCGCTTAATTAACCCTCGGAAAAAAAACTGTGCAAACAAAAAAATCAGCAAAAAAAATTTAAAGGGGGCCATGTGGCGTGAAAAAAGGGGGCTGTTTCTTTTACTGCTACAAAAGCAAAAATTCCCTTTAAATTAACCCTCAATATAAATTAGCAAACAAAAATTAAACAGGAAAAATTTCCTCGCCTTTGGCTTTTTAAAACACTGTTTTTTTTAAAGGGGAGTAAAAAAGCACAAACACCCCTTAATTAACCCTCGGTTTAAAAATTTTCGCTCCCAAAAAAAATTTCCAGCAGCAAAAAATTAATTTGGTATGTGGCTTGTAAAAACGGGGTTTTTTTTTCGGGACTAAAAAGCACAAATCCCTTAAATAACCCCAGATATACTTTTTGCTAAAAAAATCACCGGGAAAAAATTTTCCCTTTCGTCTTTGGATTTTTTAAAAACACCTTTTTCTTTTTCTAAACTACAAAAGCACAAAACGCTTAATTAACCCCTCGGATATAAATTTTTGGAAAACAGAAATCAGCATAAAAAAAATTTAAAACCGGGTATGGGGGCCTTGAAAAAAACCCCCGTTTTTTTTTACTGACTAAAAAAGCACAAACGCTTAATTAACCCTCAGATACAAATTGCGCTACAGAAATCAGCAGCAAAAAATTAACTGGTATGTGGCTTGTAAAAATGCCATTTCTTTTACTGAATACAAAAGCACAAACAGGTTTAGACAACCCTTGGATATTCAATGTGCTCCAGAACTGACCCAACATGGCATTAAAATGTATATGAGCAGAATTGGACCCACACTGATTTCAATTACAATACCCCCACAAACTGAATCAAAATTATATCGGAAGAGGAGCAGTCTCTGAAAAAAGCAGTGAAACCCTCCAAAAAATCACTGTTAAAAACAAATTTATTTTGTGTGAGATCTCTGCAGCAGCAGCTTCAGCATGGCACAGAGAGAGGAGTATGACACCACGCCCGCGTCCGACTTATATAGTGCAGTGACGTCACAGAATCCCCCCGGGCTCTTTGGGCTTCATCCTGCACATGTCATGTAGGCTACGCCTTTTTCCTCCTAGCCCTTCTTGCCCCATGAAAACGCCATGTGCTTGCGGCCATTTTATCAATTAAAAACACGCTTCGTTCCCGCGAATCACTCCAAACTTCGACTTCGTTCAGAACCAAAGTTTTCCTGAAATTCTAAATGAAGTCCAGTTCATTAGAATAAATTCGCCCATCTCTAGGCTTCATCATCATCATTGGGAGAAGACAGTGGCAACTTGCGTGTTAGGCAGTGGCGTAGCCGGCAAGTCGGTAGTGTACCCGGGAGTCAGCAGGGTGGCAGCAGTGCGAGGTCGGGAGCCAAACGGCCATGATTTAGACACCCCCTACTTTGCGGGTCTAAGAAAGTAGCAGCGCAGGAGATCACCGAGGCAGTGGCGATAACAGTCAGTCGGTGCGGAGCATTGGTGGTAAAATCACCTACTCGGCGGGGTGGCAGTTTTTTAACAAGACACCGGAGGAGGCGAACATGGCTATATGTAGAATCTGTGGGCAAAAAGTAAAGCATGGCCAGGGACCTAACGTTGGCACCATAGCCCTGCGTCAACATATGCAGCGCACCATACAGTTCCTGAGAGAAACGTGTCTCAGATGTGGTGGTCCATCCTGCCGCAGCAACAGCAGAAGCACCCAGTGGCACGTCACCTATTTCAGGCAGTCAAGGCTCCACCACCTCTGCTGAAGAAAACTCCCTGTCTTTCACATCATCTACCGGTCCAGATGCTCCTCGACACTCATGGTGCCAGCAGTCGTTCACCAAGACGATTGCCGAGAGACAGCAATATGCGTCTAGCCATCCCTAAGTGCAGAAGCTGACTGTGCTCCTGTCCAAGTTGTTGGTACTGCTGTCCCTCCCTTTTCAAGTGGTGAACTATGCACCGTTCAGAGAACAGGGCAAAACAGGGAGAAATCGATGAACAGAGCAAAACAGGGAGAAACATATGAACAGAGAAAGGCCATTAATGATTTCTTGATGATCCAAGCAGACAAGGATACTCTACTGTGTCATTTTGATGTCAGCCAGTGGCATCTCATGCATGACCCTTGCCGTTTGCTCAGGCTCTTTCAGGAGACCACATAATTTGTCATTCGCCAGGACTACACGATGAACAATGTCATTTCACTGTTTCATGTCCTGGAACATATGCTACCAAATCTGTCTGTTCAGGGGACTGGAGACATGGCGACTACATTTCATGGCCAAATGAGTTCAGAGGGGGCAATGGGCAGCCAGTGAAGGGATTGGCAGAGGGGAGAGGCAGAGGAATAACGAGGAGAGAGGTGAATCAGACAGGTAGCAGAGTTAAGGATAGATTGCAGGGGAGCGAGGGTGCTAGATGGGAGGCCACAGAGAAGGATGTTGCAATATTGTAGGCGTGAGATGATGAGGGCATGAACAAGCATTTTTGCGCTTTCAAACTGAAGGAATGAGCGGATTGGGGAGATATTTTTCATGTGGAGGCAAGGGTAAGGGTTCTGATGTGTGGTTTGAAAGGCCAGATTGGAGTCAAAGGTTATCCCAAGTTAGCGGACTTGTGGAGTCAGTGAGAGAGTGCAGCAATTGGTAATGATAGAGAGATCTATTTGTGCCATCGTCCATTCTCACGCAGGTCTGTTCCTCAGCGATCACGTACCACTGTCACGGCTGCGGTTGGAGTTTGGAGTTGTAAGAGCAGTACCAGCTCCACCTGCAGCAACCTGAGTCTGGAGGTGTTGATGTCTGTTGAAATGAGTGTTTTTTCTACTCATGTGACAGGAGAGGAGGAGCAGGAGCAGCCGCAGCCGCAGGAGGTAGAGGGAGATGAGGAAGATGAGGCAGATGACCCAGACACACCTTGGCAGTATACAGTGGAGATGGAGGCAGCGAGTCCCTCAGAGTCACTTGTGCAGATGGGCCGCGATCCAGCAGAGGGATGACTTCTGGCTCTCCACCGTCTTGGACCCTCGCTACTGGTCCAAAATGGGAGCATTTTTTCACCTGCCAAGACGGAGGACAAACTCAAGTATTATAGAGACATCCGATGTAGTCAGTTGGCCGCTGCCTATCTGCGCCCTCCTCCATCTTCTAACAGGTATGACCTGTTTATTCACCCCCCCCCCCCCCCCAACCTTTGTGATTTAGGTACCCACCAGCAGAAGCACCTGGAGCAGACCTTGAACAGACTTCTTCTGGCTACCTGCCTTAGCTACTATTCTGATGCTGCCACCCACTAGAGGACACACACCTGCTGCCAGCTTTCTCCCTTTAGCACCTACCATCTTTCCCAGGACTGGTATTGACACTCACCCCCCACTCTTCACTTGGCCATTATGTAGCCTTCTGATACTGCTGCCACCTCAACACTCAGGTCTCCTCATGCTGCTGCTGTCATCTCCAGGCTATGTCACAATGTCACTCTCTGGCTTGATGTTGCTGTTACTGCCACCTCCTCATTATATTACCTAGCTGCCGCCACCTCAAGATTATGACATTGTGCCACTTTCCGGCCTGATACTGCTGCTGCCACCTCCACACTGTGTAATTGTGCCAGTCTGTGGCCTAATCATGCTGCTGCCACCTCCAAAATCTGTCATTTGCCACTCTGTTGCTTACTCATGCTGCTGCATACTGACCACTCTCTCAGTCGACCACCCTATGGTTTTCTAATGCTGTTTCCACCCTCCACCACTCTATGACATTGCCACTATGTTTGGTTTTCCCCTTCTTTTAATCTGTCACGAGGAATGAAAAGGACATCCGCAACCGATTGTGTCTTTGGAGAAGCCGAAAGGCTAGTATTACATTGTCCTTTGTTTGCATCAGGATTGTCAGATGAGTAGGAAGCCAAAGCAGGAGTGGATACAAAACACAGAACAAATGAAAATATTCCATTTACTTATTAGTTTTGGGATCAACTCCTGTTTCTTTTTGGCTTTAGCAATGATGGATTATTGACCAATTGAAAGCGGACACTGAAGGATCAAAGGAATGGCAAAATGATTAGTGACGTCAATGCAAAATTACTGATGACACCTTCTCCACTCTTTTGGGGGGGCTCCCACATGTATCAGCATTTAAAAAGAATCACCACAATAATTGAACAAAATAACTGTTTGCCACAGATAACAATATACCAAGAAAACTGGAGTGGCTGGGTTTGAGATGTATGTAGGGCTGAAATACACAAACACTGGATTTGACACAGAATTCTCCACAAAAAGTGAATACATTAACTCTTGGCCACAGATTAAAATACTCCCACCGGTCTGATGTTGATGGATTTAAGGCGTGTATGTGGCAGAAATACACACACTCTGTATTTGACTCAAATTCCCCCACAAAACAAGAGGAGAAATTAACCCTTGGTATAAAATACCCTTTAAAATGAACCAGATGGATTTCAGGCGTGTACGGGGCAGAAATACATACACCCTGTATTTGACTCAAATTCCCCCACAAAACATGAGGTTAAATTAACCCTTGGGTATAAAATTTACCCACAAAAAAAAAAAGGGAATTCGGGCGTATAGGGGGAAAAAATAAACACACCATTATTTTCCAAATTCCCCCCCAAAAATCAAGAGGTAAATTAACCCTTGGGTAAAAATACCCGCAGAAAAATAGGAAATTCAGGCTATAGGGGGGTAAAATACACACACCCTGTATTTTTACTCCAAAATTATAGGTTGAGCGATTATACGACAAAGTTGAAATCACCGGTATTTACGTTTTTTTGGGATTTTGTCGACAGCGAAATTTAGGTTAAAATCGTGCAAAATCTAAAAATACGCCCTTTTTCGGCGCTTCCCGTCATTTGGCAGCCAGAAAATCATTACAGAAAGAGCGGGGTGGATGTGTGTGCGAGTATACTGGGAGTGTATGGTTGCGATTGGCGGAAAAATCACAGACCTCTTTTTACATAGAAACCCTTTCCGTTCATAAACATGTGTGTCGCATCTCATGCAGTGGGCGGGCGCTCTGCCTCGCCCAAAAACAGCCAGAAAACAGCTCAGCGAAATTATTTTTTTTTTTTCAGAGACAGTTTACTTTTTAGCGTGATTTTAGAACTTAGTTAATCAGAGTTTTAAGATTTTGGGTGTTAGGCAAAAATTTTTAAAGGAGCTCCCCGCTGTAAATAAACGGGTGGGGGGGGGGGACGGGGGGCGCCCCCGCGGGCAAACCAGACAAGCTTAAAAAGGTACTTGATATTGTACAGCCAAAACTTTTTTAACATCGCTTTGCCTTATATTGGGATTCAGTTTTTTTTCCTAGAATGCAGGTCTATTTTTTAGGTGAAAAATTTCCCACTTTTATATCAGTTACTTTTCAAAGGGGGTTTCTTTTAAATTTTCCCCAGCCAGTTTTGTTGCTTTACCCATTTTGCGTTAAATTTGAATCCAGCAATTTTGTAGTCCCACAGTAAATTTGTAGGTCCAAAATACTGTTTATTTCCGTATACATTTTCAGACGGGTTTTTTTTTTTCACTTTTGGCAGCAAGTTTTTGATGAGCTACTTTGCATTAAAAATTTGAATCCCAGAATTTTGTAGTCATCAGGTGAATTAAAGGGTGCCAAAAAACCGTTTATTACCCGTTCATTTCAGACAGGTGTTTTTTTCCACTTTTGGTCAGTCAAGCTTTTTGATAACTACTTTGCATTTTAATTTGAATACGAAATTTTTTGTAGTCCTACAGGTAAATTTGATATCCCCAAAAAACCGTTTATTATCCTTTACTTTTCAGCGGGTTTTTTTTTTTCATTTTTGGCTCGCTTTTTTGATAGAGTACTTTGCAGTTAATTTTTGAATAGAGAAAATTTTGTAGTCACTAGGGGGAAATTGAAGGTCCAAAAATCCGTTTAAAATCCTAACATTTCATCAAGTGTTTTTTCACTTTTGGGGTCAGTCAAGCTTTTTTGAAGACTACTTTGCAGTTTAAATTTTGAATACGCAATTTTGTAGCACCACAGGTTTTGAAAGGTGCCAAAAAATCCCGTTTATTATCCTAAAACATTTCAGACGGTTTTTTTTCACTTTGGTCTAAAAGCTTTGTTGATGAGGGTACTAATTTAAAATTTGAATCCACAATTTTGTTTTGTTTTGGGGGATTTGAGAAACTTGTTTTCCCGTCTTTTAAAGAGACTTTCCAAAACTCCCCCATCCCTTTCTAAAAATTTTTATCTTCTGAACAGGAGCAAATTCGGGAAACGGCAAAGGGGGGGGTCGGACAGGGAGGTAGGTACAAGAGAAAGGTGCTTTCCAGTGCTGGCGAAAACACCTGCACGATCGTCATTGCGGACGTCAGGCCTGTATCGCGGGTCAGGCCTGTGAATCCAGTAAGAACGCGGCCAATTTTTTTCAGGGGTTAATGCAACCTGCCCCAGCAGTTTACCTCCTCCCTCCCATCCGCCAAAAAAGTCTCATCACATCACAGCAAACCCCAAATAAGCCCCCCAAAGTAACTCGTGTACCCCCACGTGGAAAAACCTTTTTGAGCCTCTTTGATGACAAAATGCGGTTGGGGTCAGAAGGCATGTTAAAAGATCAAGAGGCCAAAGAGGATGATTTTGTCTGCTCTGACGAACAGTTACTGATGCCATCAAAGGAGTATAAGGAAGCCGGTCAATCGGCAAAAATCCCGGGCGGTCGGCAACGCCTTGCAGTGCCCCTTGCTTGTAGCCCGCAGCTTCTGGATGCAGAAAGTCAGGACGACCAAGTCACCTGTGTTGATGATGATGATAATGACGACTTTGCGGATCCATCCTGGTCTCTTCAGCAGAATTTGCTTGCGAGCGCTTCATCACTGAACGAGGAGGAAGACGATGGGGTAGTGTCAATACGGGTCCCGCCTCAAAAAGGGAGAGGGCGGTCGCAGAAGTCCGCTGATATGATTCCGCCAGCCATAGTCAGCGGAAACCCCGCTCCTCGCTTATCGCCGTCAAAAAGGTCCAGGACCTCTCAAGCCTGGGCCTTCTTTGACCAAGCCTTTGATTCACCCAGCGATGTCATATGCCGCCTTTGCCGTAAACGCATAAGTAGAGGCAAGAATCTTAGGTGTTTAACCACCACCAACATGTCTAGTCACATGCAGCACATGCATGAGTTAAAATGGAGGCAACACTTGGCCAAAAAAGGCCAGACCGACCCCGGGCCTCCAACCACTGTCACGCACTCTGTCTCTGCCTCCTCCTCCGTCACCACCAAGCGTTCCTCAGCTGCCCATGTCTCTCAGAGTCATGATCAGGGATCAGCTTCCGCTTCATCCTCCACCGTCGCCCGAGTACCACCAGCACCACCCGAGACCCATCCTACCCTTTCTCCTTTCGACCGTTTGACGACCTGCACGCCGTACAGTGGCCAGTCTAGCAGCCAGCCTTCTTTCTTCCAGGTTTGGGAGCAGAAGAAACACTTTAACCCAAACCTTCCCAAAACCAAAATCCTGAATGTTGGCATTGCCAGGCTTTTGGCCTTGGAAATGTTGCCTTTCCGTCTTTTGGACACAGATGGGTTCCGCCACATCATGGCCCTTGCCTGCCCCCAATACCAGATGCCGAGCAGGCATTTCTTTGCCAGAAAAGCCGTCCCTGCCCTGGCCAGCCACGTGTCATCTAAAATTTCAAGCGCGTTGTCTGCATCTGTGTCCGGAAAAGTCCATCTCACCACCGACACATGGACTAGTAAGCACGGCCAAGGCCAATATATCTCTGTGACAGCTCACTGGGTGAGCTGGGTTGATGTCTCTGGTCGTGACGGTGGCTCTCAGGCTCAGCGTACGCTCTTCAAAACCGCAGGGATGATGCAGGGCTCTTTCCCCCAAGGTCCTCTGGTGGCATCACGGGCCCAGAGAAACCAGGCCGTGTTGAAATTAATCTGTCTTGGAGACCGTCCACACACAGGTCAGGAGCTGTGGGCGGCTCTCCGCAACGTGAGCGAGCGCTGGCTGGGTAACAAGAACCTTGTGCCAGGCAAGGTAGTGTGCGATAACGGGCGAAATCTGCTGGCCGCCCTTAAGATCGGTAGGCTGGAGCACATCCCTTGCCTGGCAGATCTCATGAACCTTGTCGTCCAGAAATTTCTAAAGCGCTACCCGGGTCTGGACTGCCTGCTGAAGAAGGCTCGAGGTCTAAGTTCGCACTTCCGCCGTTCGCACCCTGCTTCGTCCCGCCTGGCTGCGTTGCAGCGCCAGCTCGGCCTCCCCGTCAACCGTCTCATTGTTGATGTGGCAACACGCTGGAATTCCACCCTCCACATGCTCCAGCGATTGTGGCAGCAGCGCAATACCATTATGCAGTGCTAAGTGACACATGGCCTGACAAGCAGAGGTGCAGACCTCGGGGTGTTGCGCCACCGAGAGTGGAGGCAGGTGAAAGAGTTCTGCACCATCCTTGCCAGTTTTGAAGAAGCCACCACAATGGTCAGTGCGGACGATGTCCTTGTCAGCATGACCATTGTGGTTATCTTAGTTCTGGAACAATCGTTGGACACTCTGAAACATCAGGTCCCACCAGCGACGAAGGAGGAGACGGACACAGATGCGGACACGGAGCCTTTCTCTCCGTCGAATCCACAATGCCCGACAGTTTCTCAAATTTATCGGTCTTCATTAGGCAGTGGTTCGGGGTCAAGGGCTAGTGCAAGGTGGCGCATCAGCTTTCAGGGTGCATCATCTGAGGCAAGTCAGGCCTGTGTTGAAGCTGTGCTGGAGGAAGCGGAGGAGGAGGAGGAGGTATTCCTAGACACCGACATTACCGACGTCCCTGCCTTGGAAAGAGGTTGGCGCGAATTTGAGGCGGAGGAGGAAGATGAGGAAGATCAGTTTGCTAGTGCCCCTCGACCCAGAGGCTTGGGAAATCAAGGCTCCATCTCTCACATGAGTGCTTGGATGCTCCATTTTCCTCCAACATGATCCTCGCATTAAGGCCATCAAAATGAACAACAGTTACTGGGTGGCCACCCTCCTGGATCCCTGGTACAAAACAAAACTCAGCACTTTCCTTCCACCCACCCAAATAGAGAGTAAAATGCAGGAAATGGAGACCTTGCTGATTGATCCAATAGACTTCTGGGTATCCAAAATGGACGAATGGCCCGAGCTCGCTCGCCACACCATAGAGGTGTTTCCTGCCCAGCAGCCAGCGTCATATCTGAGCGGACCTTCAGCACAGTCATTACAGACAAACGCATCCGGCTTTCCACAGATAATGTGGATCGTTTGACTTTCATCAAGATGAATCAGGCATGGATCTCTGATGATGTTGTGGCCCCAATTGCCGAGGTCACCGATTAGTTGCCGGTCTACTTCACATTCCTCTTCAAACAGAAATGGTCCTCTTGAAAAATTTTTTTTAAAATGATCATTTCCTACTGCAATTTTTATTCTCAGTTCCCAACAGTTCATTTTGCTGGTTTTGCTGTGAGGAGACTGTAAAAGACACCAAGGTTTCATGACAAAACCATATTCCATTTACTCACTTCATCTTTAGAATTTTTCACATTGTCAATGGTTTTGGGGTCATGTTGCCTCACAATTTTTAACAGTGGCTGAGAAGTCATATTTATAATTTTTTGGGGTCATGTTGCTGTGAGATACAGCAATAATCGTGGTCCTTTGGAACAGAAATGGGGCTTCTAAGTGGCATTTCTCCCTCACAATTTTTAACAGTGGCTGAGAAGTCATATTTATAATTTTTTGGGTCATGTTGCTGTGAGATACAGCAATAATCGTGGTCCTTTGGAACAGAAATGGGGCTTCTAAGTGGCATTTCTCCCTCACAATTTTTAACAGTGGCTGAGAAGTCATTTTTATAATTTTTTGGGTCATGCTGCTTTGAAATGCAGCAATACTACAGGTCCTATTATAAAAAATGTTGTTTCTAATAGACATTTTTCTTCACAATTGTCAAAAGTGGCTCAAGGGTCATGTTTTGAATTTTTGGGGGCATTTTGCTGTGACATGCAGCTATACTACAGGTCCTATTATAAAAAAAAAATGTTGTTTCTAACAGACATTTGTTCTTCACAATTGTCAAGAGTGGCTCATGGGTTAATAGATGACGGATGCCAGCCTGGGCTCTCACTGCACCCCACTGTAACTCCGGCCCTGGCTGCTCAACCTGCGTGTTAATAGATGACAGACGCTAGCCTGGTCTCTCACTGCACCCACTGTAAGTCTGGCAGCTGGACCTCCGTGTTAACAATGGCTGACGGCAGCACGGGCTCTCACAGTTGGGGGCAATCAGGAGAGCTTAAAATTTTCTCTGAAGAAGATTTTTGGGGAAAAAATAAAAACCTTTGAATTGATTGGTGAACAGTCTCAGAAGCCAAGGGAAAATTTCTTCTAAACTAAAATGTTTTTGGGGGATGATTGGGACTTTTTTGTTTACTTAGGGGGTGTCTGGACGATTAAACACATAAAACCGGTAAAAATACCTTAAAACTGCAGGGAGGGGGGTATGTTGTATTTTATCACACTTGAAAAAAAACAAAAAGATAAAAAATAAAAAAATAAAATAAAACTTCCCTAAATAAATTTTTGTAAAAAAATGTCAGTTACCAAAAAAAAACTAAAGACATCACTGAAAAAATAGCATGAGCCCTTTGGATCTGTGGATCAAAAAGGGTTGGGGGTTTATGCTGTGGCCAGGAAGTAATTCAATGTCCTTTAAACTAAAATAGTGTTCAAAGACTCCTTTTTGTGGACTTTTAAACTGTGGATCATACAGGTTTAATTCATCTGCGGTACGGACAGATTTAGTCAAAAGTCCCTTTAAATAAAATGTGGTTCAAAGACTCCTTTTCCGGCACTTTTTAAAACTGTGGGTCAACTTTTAATGGTCATTCTGCGGTAAAGGACAGATATAGTCAATGTCCAGTTCAACTAAAATGGTGGTTAAAGACCCCTTTTTCCCCGCACTTTTAATTGGGGTCAGCAGGTTTTGGTCTTTCTGGGGAAAAGGACAGAATAGTCAATGTCCAGTTCAACTAAAATGGGGGTTTCAAAGACCCTTTTTCGGCACTTTTTTAATCTGTGAGGTCAGACAGTTTAATGGTCATTCGCGGTAAAGGACAGATATAGTCAATGTCCAGTTCAACTAAAATGGGGGGTTAAAGACTCCTTTTTCGGCACTTTTTAATCTGGGTCAGCGGGTTTGGGGTCTTTCTGGGAAAGGACATAAAATTCAATGTCCGTTAACAAAAATGGTGGTTAAAGCTCATTTTCCGGCACTTTTTAATTGGGGTCAGCAGGTTTTGGTCTTCTGCGGTCCCAGGACGGGTATAGTCAATGTCCAGTTCAAAACTAAAATGGTGGTTCAAAGACTCCTTTTTGGCATTTTTTAATCGGGGGGTCAGCAGGTTTAAGGTCTTCTGTCAGGACAGTATAGTCAATGTCCAGTTCAACTAAAATGGTGGTTCAAAAGACCCTTTTTGCGGCACTTTTTAAATCTGGGGGTCATGCAGGTTTGGGGCTCATGCTGTGGCCCAGGACAGGTATAGTCAATGTCCAGTGCAACTAAAATGGTGGTTCAAAGACTCCTTTTTGCGGCTCTTTTTAAATCTGGGGGTCATGCAGGTTTGGGCTCATGCTTGCCCAGGACAGGTATATTCAATGTCCGTTAAACTAAAATGGTGGTTGAAAGTCTCCTTTTTCCGGCACTTTTTAAATGCTGGGGGTCATGCAGGTTTGGGGCTCATGCTGTTGCCCAGGACAGGTATAGTCAATGTCCAGTTCAACTAAAATGGTGGTTGAAAGACTCCTTTTCCGGCACTTTTTAATCTGGGGGTCAGACAGGTTTAATGGTCATACTGCGGTACAGGACAGATATAGTCAATGTCCAGTTCAACTAAAATGGTGTTTCAAAGACTCCTTTTTCCGGCACTTTTAAATCTGGGGGTCATGCAGGTTTGGTGCTCATGCTGCGTTCCAGGACAGGGATATTCAATGTCCAGTTCAAGTAAAATGATGGTTCAAATAATACTGCCTTCTGGCACTTTTTAATTTGTGGGTCATGCAGGTTTAAGGGTCATGCTGTGGTACAAGACAGGGATAGTAAATGGTCTGTGACTTTTTTTCTGTGGCTTTTATAACCTAAGTGTGTTGCCTAAGATGTAGCATGTATCCATTTGACTGTTGTGGAGGTTAATTCCAGCTTCTCCAGCCCTGTTTGGGTGTAAGAATGAAGATGTTGTTGCTCTCCCATAGACCTTAATGGTCATCGGCGATAATCTATTATCGACTATCGGAAATCGTCTTGATAATTGCCGATATCGACTATCGACCCGACGACGATAGTCAACGTAATCGCTCATCACTACAAATTACCCCACAAGCAAGAGGCTAAATTATCCCTTGGGTATAAAATACCCTACAGAAAAACTAGATGGAATTCAGGCGTGTATGAGGCAGAAATACACCCACCCTGGACTTTAGGAAGAATAGCCCACAAACTAAAACAAAATAATAACGCTGGTTGAGTAACAAGTGTTTATATGACATACACTTTTGAAGGTCTTTCACCCCAGTAGCTGAAAAAACAAGTTTGTTTTATAAATAGTGCAATATAGTGCTGCAGCAGAGAGATGCTTATGACAGGAGACACACTGACAAGTGTGAGAATTTAACATGGTGTTCGTATTTATAGGGCTGTGACATCACAAAAACCCGCTGGTTGCTGATTGGCTTCATGTCTGCACATGTCATTGAGGGTGTTTCTTTCTTCCTGCTCTAAGATAGCCACGGCCACGTGGTGTGCTGTTATGGGCCAGCAGAAGGTACTGAGCCCCTGGAGAATGCTATGTCTGCACCCTATCTCCAGCTGCAAACTGGACTGTGGCGTGCCTGTGTGGGACGGAGCATCTATAGACTCAGGTAAGATAGCTGTCTTTATGATAGCACGAGCTGGGGTTTAATGGAGATCAGGGCAGACTGTCTGTCCTGTGTCCTAGCTGATCGCCAGCCTCACCTTGCTGCAGGTGCCGTAGCAGGCTCTGCAGGAGTAGCTCATCCGCACATAGTGACAGGAGCCGAGGTCGCCGAAGCTGCAGGCGTCTGTCCATGACCCACAAAGTGTGGGGGGGGATAGCCTATCTCATTTTTTCCCCAAATGTAGCTGACGGTGGGGTTTTTAAGAAACAATCCCGGCAGCAGCCCCAAGTCCAAATACCTCTCCACATGCAATGGTTGTGATGTCTGAGAAGTCCTGCACATCCACAAAGTACAAGCAAAAAGGGGTTAGTTTGCCAGATTGAAAAAATTCCCACAGAGCTCCTCTCTTGTGCGGCCTATTCTATGCTGGTCCAGGCCACGCCCCCAGTGTGCTCCCGCTATCTAGGACAACAGAAAAGCTGAATAGTCGTTTCTGTGAAGGAGTACCTGAATCTGATATTGGGAGACTAATCAAATTGCAGGCAGAACCAGAAGTCCAAGAAGGCTTGTTCTGGAAATTAAAATTCTGAGAAGGCCTGGAAAACTATAAATGTTATTTTGCTAGAGAAGGAAACTTCGCCTAAGGTCACTGCTCCTATTGTCCCAATACACACAGGGTTTCTCAGCTTCATAGTACCTCCACAATACAGAAATTGTTCACCTGCGTAGTAATTCCAATTTATCTTGAAATGCCAGCACAGGAGCTTTTACAGCCAGTGGCGTAGCTACAGGGGTCGCAGCGGTCGTAATTGCTAGGATTGTTGTATTTTCTTCACCATTCCTTCCAAAAAGCAGTTTAAAAGGGAATGAAAAAGTCACACATAACAAAAGGGAACCCAAATAAAATTTACAAAAAACCACAAAAAACAAGGGCGACATTATGAAGGGGTTTTACCCATTTTTCCTGGCGACACTGCCCCCCCAGCCCGAATCCCCTGTCGGACCAGCGTTCGGAAACTTTCGGCTGGGGCCCGCATAAAGGGGGGCGGGCAGTGGGCGGTGGGGCGCGGTTTTAGGCTTCCCCGGGGGGGGCCCGGGCGGCGCGTCGAGTCCGAGGCATTACCACCGGGGCTCGCCAAATCGCGGCCCCGGGCACTCCGACAGCAGACCTGTTTTTTTTTGGTCTAAACCCTCCGGCCGGGGCAAGTAAAGCAGGATCGGAACATGCAGGAACGGATCGAAGATCGCGACAGAAGTCTCGGCGCTCCGCTCCGTGCAGCAGGATTTGGACCCCAAAAAAATCGCCTTTTTTAAAAGGGGAAAACATGTCAAAAAAGACTGAATGTACAAAAAACATAAAAAAAAAAAAAAAAACTTTTCCCAAACTCAAAACCCGGCACAATATCAAAAATATGATTTTGGGAAATTTGGGCCGGGAAATACAGTAATTCAAATTCGAAACCAATTCCTTTGGGGTCGGCAAAACCACCAAATCCGAAAGGACACAAAGCCCCTTTCAAACCTAGGAGGAGTTTGGACCAATCAGAATCCACGGCGGATAATTCAAAATACAGTAAAAAACAAAAAAGACTATTGGCTGAGCTGCGGGGTTTGGCATCCCAGCCAATCAAGGCGAGCTACTTCCCCCCATTAATCTTTTGGGGCGCACTAAAATTCTGGGCGCTCAGCGCCGGGGCATGAAGTATTAAAAAAAAAAAAAATTTTTTTATTAATGTAATCATGATCAATAAAGACAAACAATTTTTAAAAAAAAAAGCATTAAAAACCCGAACAACGCTTTTGTCCCCGAACCGGCGCACATGGGGAAATTCATAGAAAAATTTCCGGAAATACATAATTAAATTGTTTAAGCTATTCCATTGGTGGGCACAAACCACCCCAATCAGAATGGGACGAAAAAGTCCCATTCTACCCAATGGGGAAATGACCAATCAAATAGGACGACAAAGCCCCATTCTACCCAGGGAGAAAAATGGACCAATCATATTCAAAGGGGGGACAGTTCAAAAAAATAAAAGGGCAGAAACAGCGATTGGTTAAGCAGCGGGGCTCGCCCAGCTTACCAATCAGAGCGCGAGCTATTTTTCTCATAGAGTTCTATGGGAAAAAAATTCTGAGCGGCTCTGTGTTGGGTTTAATTTCAAAAGCCCCGAATTGGCCCAATGGGAGAGCGGCGCCTCCTATGGGTTTTGAAAGGGCAATCGAAATCAACTGTATAGGGCCGAAATCACTTTATAACACACACAATTGTCACGATGTGTAAAAAAAAGGAATCCTAAATGTGGCTAACAAAAAAAAATATTAATTCCCAAAAATCATGTTTTTTTCTTTTTTTCGATGCACCCCATACTATTGATCCTTGGTAACGAAATAAAAAAAAACAGATTTTAGGAATTAATTTTTTTTTTTTAGCCACATTTTAGTTTCCCTTTTATAACCATCTGACAACTTGTGTAGTTTATAATGTGATTTCGGCCAATACAGTTTGATTTCAGAATTTCATTACAAAACCCAAGGGGCTCGCTCGCTCTCCCCCTTGGTCCAAAAAACGCGGGTCTTTGAATTACCAAACACAGAGCGCGCCCGAAAATTTTTTCCCCAAAAAACTCTATGAAAAGTAGCTCGCGCCTGATTTCTAGCGGACGAGCCCCCGCTGCTTCAACCAAACACTTTTTCTGCCTTTTTTCGTATTTTGAACTGCCCGCTTTGAAATGATTGGTCCTTTTTCTCCATAACTAGAATGGGCTTTTTCGTCCTATTCTGATTGTCAATTTTCCCCAAGGGTAGAATGGACATTGTCGCTCCATTCATTGGTGGTTTTTGCCCACCAAGAAAACTTAAACAATTTTAATTTCTGTATTTCCCGCAATTCTCTCTATGGCAATTCCCTAGTAGCGCCGGCCCTCGCACAAAAAACGCTTGTTCGGGGTTTTTTAAAATGCTTTTTTTTTATCAAGTTCTGCCTTTATCTGATCATGTATTTCCTTAATAAAAATATTTTTTTTTTATTAATATTCAGCCGCACGGGGCTGAGCGCCGAGATTCAGTGCGCCCATCTCCCATAACTATAATGGGAAGGGAAAACCCCCCCCCCCCCCCTCCCCCCCCCCCTTCCCGAATTGGCGGGGATAGCCAGGGCCCCCCAAGCTCAGCCAATCACTCTTTTCAGCCTTTTTACTGTATTTTGAACTGTCCCCCGGGATTCTGATTGGTCCAAACTCCCCCCATAGCTAGAATGGGGCTTTGGGCCTCCTATTCTGATTGGCTAAACTTCTCCATAGGCCCCAGAATGGGACTTTGTCCGCTCCTATTCTGATTGGGCCCTTTTTTTGGGGAAACCAATGAAAAAGGTTTTTAGGATTTGAATACTGTATTTCCCGCAATTTCCAATATCATATTTTCTTTATTTGTGCCGTTCTCGAGTTTGGGAAAGGATTTTTTTTTTCTAAGAAATGTATTTTGTACATTCACTCCTTTCTGACACTGTTTTTCCGCTTTATAAAGGCAATTTTTCGGGGAAACACCTCCTGCTGCACGGGGCGGAGCCCCAGACTTCTTTCGCGATCTCGATCCGCTTCCTCGCATGTTTCCGACCTGCTTTACTTCCCTTACGGGGGATTTTGACCCAAAAAAAATTTGAACGCCTTTATAAAGGGGGATTTTTTTCTTCATACTCCCCACCGACATCGGAATTTTTTCTCGCCGCCCACCTGCTCCATCGGGAAAAGATTCTCGGGGGCATCCCGCACGGCCCTAATCCCGCACTGCACCCCACACACTGGCAGGCGCGCGGGCTTTTACCCCCCCCCAGTATGAGGGACTTCCTCGGGACGGCAAGCAAGGCCAGCGCCGCACAGCGCCATGTCCCCCTTGCCCCTTCGCCTCATACGCGACATAAATCAGGCGCAATTCCGCCGGGAAAAATGGCGGAAAACGGCGCCTCGACCCGGCGGGATTCATACATGTGGCCCTAAGCCTCTACACAGCTCCTTACACAGAAAAGTGAAACAGTTGTGACTCTCAGATGATGGCAAAAATGTGTTTTCTTTTTTAAATAAAAGTGTTTTCAATGGGTAAAAGCAGTAAAAACTAATTAAATAATAAATTTTAAAACACACACACACACCCCTTTTTTTATCACGTAATCTATTTAAACCCGCTGATAAAAGTAACAGTACCTGTAAATAAAATAAAAACACTACCAGAGTTGCTATATTTTGTTCATCTCGCCTCCCAAAATAGTTGATGAAAAACGATCAAAGTGTCATATGAACCCCGAAATTATATCAATCAAATCATCAGCTCCTCTCCATGTACAGAAAAATAAAAAAGTTATGGCTGTTAGACTATAATGACATAAAAACTCATTTCTATTGTATAAAAGCAATAAAACACAAAACTAATTAAAATTGATATTGTTGTAATTGTACCGACCCGCATAGTAATCATCTCATTTATAAAGCATGGCAATCGCTGTAAAAATGAGAGCCAAAAAACTGGAATTGCTTCTTTTTTTATGTCACAAATTTTGGGGGGCTTTTTCCCAAGATTCCTTGTGAAAATGAAGCATTTCCAGCTAATAATGCATATTATTTGAAAGAAAATATTTTCACTGCCTAATAACTTTGTTGAACACCTGTGGGGTCTATATATTCACTAGACCCCTGGATATAATACTTGAAGGGTGTACTTAGGTCTTTCTAGTGGTGTTTTTTTAAGTCTTACCACCTAAGGGTTGCCTGCAAATTTTTGGGTTTGCCTAAATAAAAACCTTTTGAGGCTTTGATTGATCAAATAGTACACTAAATCACTATTATTATTATTATTATTTTATCATTTATTTTGGGGCGCCCTTGTTTCCAGGGTGCTTCATTTTAGCGGGGGATATAAATAACATTGTTTTAAACAATATTGAGTTGCATTTCCCCCAAAAACTAAAGTTTCCCGTGAAAAAATGGGTAAAAAATTGAAAATCTGCAAAAACAGTAAAATTTTGAAGTGAAATTTACATCTTCAATTTGTTTTTTTTGTTTTTTCTGTTAAACATCTAGATGGTTAACAAACTTCCTAAATGCTGTTTTGAATTCCTTAAGGGGTGAGTTTTTTAGATTTTATCATTTACGGGGGTATCTAACATACAGGCCCCTGAAAGCCATGTCAGAACTGGACTGGTCTCTAACAAAATCTATGTTGCAAATTTTCTTGAAAATGTGAAAAAAAACTACTAAATTCATAAGCCAACTACTGTCGGAAATAAAAATAAAAAGACATTTAAAAAATGATGCCAACCTACAGTATACATGGTAGATGCAGTTCTAAACTATTTTCTGTGGTATATTTATCTGTCTTACGCATAGTAAGTTTTCAACTTTGAAAATGACAAATTTTTTCAAAATGTTCAGGACATTTTGATATTTTTCACAAATAAGGATTGTATGGAACCTAAAACGCAATGTGTCTTGAGAAAACAGTCTCTGAATCATGTGGTAGGTAAAAGTATCAAAAGTTATTTAAAATTTTAAAGTGATTCCTGTCAGATTTCAAAATTGGGGCTCTGTCAGGAAGGTAAAAACTGATTCTGTTGGTAAGAGGTTAATAAGCTGGGAGTTAGCAAACTCATATGATCCACTGCCAGAGTGGTGTTGTATATTGAAATATGTTGGGCTGGTGGAACATGAGTTATATGTTCATACTATTTATAGGAAACACTATAAAGAAAGTCTGTGAGACGATGGGGATAAGACACTCGGCAACAGACAATTATTATATTTTTTATTGAATTTACACAATAGGAAGAGAAGTCTTGATTAGGGTTAGCAACCTGATATCTGCAATTGGTCAAGTTATCTAAAAATCCACAGTAGCTTATATTTTTTTTCTATGGACAAATTGGAAAACCAAAATAAGTCATAAAAATGTGAAGGGATTTATGTTATTTATGTTTGCACTCAAGAATACTGAAAGAACACATTAACAGCATTCACTGAGATCTGTAAAATGCTAATAATTATAATCACAAATATATATATAGGATGCTTTACTGTAAAAGAAAAAAATCACATTCTTCCATTTTTTTTTATCGACACTAGAAAAAAAGTCCTCTGTTTTATTGGATGTCCAAGAATTTACAGACAGTTGGTGGCCCTGTTCTTGGCATGATTTTGCATGTTAGTTACATACAACTGCTAAAAAATTAATACATAATTTTGGGTCTTAGAAGTAACCTTGCTATAGCAACCATAACTGCTGGCTGTGAGCTAATGAAAATCGTCATTTCTGATGGATGTACAAAAGTTGCAATTGTAATATAAGTTCCTTAGGGTGCTTTCACATGGAGCGTTTTTTGATGCATTGTTTGTGCATTTTTTCTGTTTTTTTGTTTTTGTTTTGCTGCCTTCTCTTGTGCAGAAATGTACAGCATTTATTGCATTAAAACACATCCAAACACAAACAAAAAAAGGAACATTTTTGGATGTGTTTTTTTGCAGATACGCACAGCAATTAAAGCTGTACATTTCTGAAAAAAAAAAAAACGCTCCATGTGAAAGCACCCTTAAGATTGAGACCAGAAATAAGCAAACTTTAAAATTTTGGTTTGTCTGTAGTTTTCTGAAACAGGCTACCATTTAGGGAGACATGTATGATCGGGTTTTTCACCCTTTTCTGGCGTAAAATGCGCCTAAGTGAGCAGTCTACGATGTCTAATAAGCTTAATGAATGTGCTATGTGCATTGTTCGTAAGTCTCAACACTTTCTAATGCACCTAACATGAGGGGCCATTTTGGGGGCGTTCTGGGGGCGTGTCGCACCACACTCGTAATATTAGACACATATATGAATGTGGTTTGGCAAAACTAGGTGCATTACTGCTCGAACAAGCAGAACTGTTTCAATGTGGTCTGCCTGAGCCTGAGGAGTCGAAGTGGAGCAAGATGTGCTGGTACGGAAAACAATGTCCACTATTTCACAACTTCCCCCAGAGCAATAATAAAAAATTATTTCTGAGTATTATCAAACTATATCAAGTTAACTTATTGAAATGTAATAAAAAATTTTATCAAATAAAATGAATATAAAAATATATAATATCCCAAAAATATAAAAATATCTCCTATAAAATGTATTTAAATGTAATAGAATCTAAAACTAGTTTTATATTAAATAACCCACTGATGATGTTGTTCCGATTTTTAAATTTTTACTACATTAAAAATCTATTTTTGCTGCTCTCCCCCTTTTTTCTACATACAGCAAGAGCCAGCACACCACAGGTCTGGCTGGGACCTGTGGTCCACCAAGCAAGATCAGTACCATAGTTTCTATTCACTGACATGCTATTCTAATGACTTTTCTTTTATTTCCAGCCTGTCTATAGCCTTTATACGTTAGGCGTATTACTAATGCACCTAAGTTCCATGATGCGCCTAACACAGACGCGGCGCATCAAACTTTAAACCATTTATAATTACACAAAATGCACTTTCATACATTCAGGCGCATCATACACTGAAAATGAGACTCGAAAATTCACTTCGAAGCATCTTCCTTCATACATGTCTCCCTTAGTGTTGCAAACAATACATATAGATTTCAAACTGCACTACAACAAAGGCTTAACCCCCAGTTTTGCTTTTTATTATTTGTTTGTCCTCCTTGCATTTCAAGAGCCATCTTTTTTTTTTGTCTTTCCACCTACTTAGATGTATGAGGGCTTGTTTCTTGCCAGTCAAGATGTAGTTTTTTTTAATTGTACCACTGACCGTGCCAGATTATGTACTGGAAAACTCCCCCAAAAAATTACTTGTGAAACATTAAAAAAACCCTGCATGGCATCTGTATTTTAGATCTTTAAAAACAAAATAGATAGAGACAGACAGACAGACAGACAGGTAGATAGATAGATAGATAGATAGATAGATAGATAGATAGATAGATAGATAGATAGATAGATAGATAGATAGATAGATAGATAGATAGATAGATAGATAGATAGATAGATAGATAGATAGATAGGGGAAGCTGTGGTATGATTTTTGGAAGTAAGCAGTCATTTTATTTTATTTTTTTCAGGCCCTTTCAAGCTGTTTCTGACTATCAACCTTCATAGCATGGCAATTCAGCTAGCAAACTATACCCAGTACATACTATGCAGGAACAATGGTTTATCAAAACTGTCTAGAAGTACAACTGTTTCTATAGCTCACAGCAACCAATTGAAGATCGGCTTTTATTTTTTAAACGGGCGTGAAACATTGAAAGCTTAACTATGATTGGTTGCTATTAGCAATAAAGACAGTTTTACATTTAGACAGTTTTATTAAATGAGGCTCAGTGTGTTGTCCACTGCTATCTGATTGTTTACTTCAAATAATTTATGTATATTTGGTAAAACATGATTTGGGGAGGATTTAGAGAATTTTATTGATGGCAAGAACAGTGTCATGGCAAGCCTAGGTGCTAACCGGTTATCAGATTCTCATGCAGCCACCAAAGTGACGACGGGGAATAAGGTTATATTCACACGGTGTTTTCCAATACCTTTTTCAATCCTAAAAACATATCAGAAAATGCTGTGTAAAACGTATCCAAACATATGCCCAGAGTGTGGTACATGTTTGGATACGTTTTCTGTGCGGCAGAAATGCACCCTATAATTTTAAATAGGGTGTCTGCTGCGTAAAACTGATCAAGAATTGACATTTCAATTCTTTTACGCATCCAAAAGGCGCATTTAATACACGTATCGTCTGCAAAAGCACACTGAACACTGAACATTGAATACGTTTTGGGGGCAATTTTTCGGTATGTGAAACGTACCTGAAAATGTATTAAAAAACGCTGTGTGAACATCTGCTAATAGGAGCCGTAGACAGATTATCAGCATGCAGTCCCCATCCGATTCCAATGATGGGGACTGCATGCTGGGGTTTGCCGCTTATTATATACCTTTTGGATTGAATTACATAAGTAAAACATCACTTTTGATTAGTTGACATACTTAAGCCAATTGCCGAGCATTCTCCATCTAATTGGTCCATACACCTCAAATTACACTTAATTGATTACAAGCTCAATCCACACTTGCATATATGCATACCTAATTCTGACTACCTGGCTTGTTGGCATCATAGGTTCAGAGTGTGTAGGTCACGGCATCAGCCACAGCAGCAGCATGAGGTCAGACAGTGGCACAATGACAGTGTGTAGGTCACGGCAGCAGCCACAGCAGCAGCATGAGGTCAGACAGTGGCACAATGACATTCTGGAGGTGGCAAAAACAGGAGTAGGCCACAGAGTGGGACAATGACACAGTGTGTAGGTCACGGCAGCAGCCACAGCAGCAGCATGAGGTCAGACAGTGGCACAATGACAGTGTATAGGTCACAGCAGCAGCCACAGCAGCAGCATGAGGTCAGACAGTGGCACAATGACACAGTGTGTAGGTCACGACAGCAGCCACAGCAGCAGCATGAGGTCAGACAGTGGCACAATGACATTCTGGAGGTGGCAAAAACCGGAGTAGGCCACAGAGTGGGACAATGACACAGTGTGGAGGTCACGGCAGCAGCCACAGCAGCAGCATGAGGTCAGACAGTGGCACAATGACATTCTGGAGGTGGCAAAAAAAAGGAGTAGGCCACAGAGTGGCACAATGACAGAGAGTGGAGGTCGCAGCAGCACCCACAGCAGCAGCATGAGGTCAGACAGTGGCACAATGACAGAGTGTATAGGTCACGGCATTAGCCAGAGCAGCAGCATAAGGTCAGACAGTGGCACAATGACAGTGTGTAGG
>JAODAL010012435.1:0-95425 GCA_025379985.1 Phyllomedusa bahiana | reverse complement strand
ATTGATGTTTTTCTAGAGATCCCCTACAGTACAGTGTTATTCATGTCCTTAGTCTTAATGTATTGTGAGGTGTTAGGATTGGCAGTCTATAGCACCTCTCTACAGTACAGTGCGGTACATGTACATGTCCTGTACTGTTCTTACATGTATAAGTATAGTGTATAAAGTGATTTGAGATCTATAGTGCCTCTCTATAGTACAGTATGATACTACATGTCCTGTACAGTACTGCTCTTTACATGTATAAGTGCAGTGCATGCAGTGATTGGCGGTCTATAGCCCCTCTCTACAGTACAGTGTGGTACTACATGTTCTGTACTGCTCTTACATGTATTAGTGACCTGCATATAGTGATTGTACTGTAGAGAGGCGCTATAGACTGTGCATGCAGTGATTGGCGGTCTATAGAGGCTCTCTACAGTACAGTGCGGTAATACATGTTCTGTACTGCTCTTACATGTATTAGTGAGTTGTATGCAGTGATTGGTGGTCTAGTAGCGCCTCTCTACAGTACAGTGTGGTACTACATGTCCTGTACTGTTCTTACATGTATAAGTGCAGTGCATGAAGTGATTTGAGATCTATAATGCCTCTCTACAGTACAGTGCGGTAATACATGTCCTGTACTGCTCTTACATGTATTAGTGAGGTGCATGCAGTGATTGGCGGTCTATAGCGGCTCTCTACAGTACAGTGTGGTACTACATGTCCTGTACTGCTCTTTACATGTGCTAGGATGAGTGGCTCCTTTGGGCACCAGGTGAGGCCCCATTTTCTTTTTTTCTGGTATATTGTTTATCAACTCATCATAGAAAGTGATTTCCAGCTTTCAGCAGCTCTCTCTGATGTTATATATAAGGACTTGCTTTATCTGAATCAGTTATGTGTGTAATTTTCTTTAATCATCATTTCACATTATGCTTTGGGGCCTCGGAACCAGTTACCAGTTTTCCATAGAGTTTTGGTTTCAGCATACAATGGTCGTCCGAGAACCAACTAATATTTTATGATAAGACCACTGTAATTGCTATTGCACCATTTCGGATATTACTCCAAAGCATCCTCTGACCTTGTTGTAGAAGAACGACAGATTTTTAGAGCAAAACTTTCTGCAAAGTTTAAAAATTTGGCAGATACTTGCCACAAATGAGGCAAATCCCCAACCTGTCCTGTTGTGATTCCTGCCAAGCATTTGACAAATTTGGTGCACAGTTCTCATCCTTGCGTAGCTGAATGCCTTGCTCCTAATTGATTCCAAGCATAATGAGATCGATGAGGAATACTGATCGCACAACAAACACAGAATTTACATTAATCCTTTGAGAAGGATTATATTTTTGGACTTTAAAGGGCCACTCCATTTTTTTTTCCCTTAAAGGGGTTTTACCAGGACGTGCCTTATCTGCTAAGAAGCAATTGTAAATAAGCCACGCTGAGCTAAGAGAGAGAGAGAGACACAGCCAGAGCACAGAGCTGCATAAGGGATCGTGTGAAATGTTCACTCAAATAATCAAACTACAACTAGTGAATTCTGTATACAAAAGACAACACCTTTTCTCCACAGCAGCTTGAAAGCTTCTTCATTTTCTCTGTCATCAGATAAAGCAGGGATCTACTCAGATAATCACACTACAACTAGTGGATTCTGTATACAAAACACAACATATTTCTACCCGGTGCTTTGAAAACTTCTTCAGCTCCATCTCATCAGATAAGAAGTGTTCTCTGCGCAAGCCCGGCCAGCAGCTCGTCAGGTCGTATCTAATAGAAGCTTTTAAGAAACTAAGGGCAGGTAAGGCAGCCTGTAGCGCTCTCAGACTGCAATTTTTGTAATCACATATATTTAGAAAAGTGATTAAATACCTATTTTGGAGGATCCCATGTCAACATTACATTGTGGCAAAACCCCTTTAAGTTCATTAGAAATTGCTTCTAGGTACACTATAGTGGCCTTATGCTTACCTGTAGCTGCATACAGGATTTCTCACTGATGCCACTGGATCATGTGACCTGCACTCTGAGTTGCTGAAACACACAGCATTGTTGTGTGACCCAGAAATGATTCTCTCTATGTATTTCTATGGATGGTTAAAAGTCGGTCTCATAGGAACGCATAGAGACACTGACTTTGATTTGCTGAAAGACACAGTGTTTTGATGCTGACACAGAGTGTAGGTTATATGACCAAACAGAAAGTGTTGCATTAGAGAGAAATTCTATATTCAGCTGCAGGTAAGCAAAATTACTCTTACTTCTGTGTACTTAAAGGGGTTGTCTCACTACATTAATTCATCCTACCTCAGTCCTGTATTCTTGGTTTCACTTTGAATTCAGAGGCGTGTATACTGGCTTCCACTAGGCTGCAGTAGAAGCCAGGTCTGTAGTTATAGCAACCTGTACTGTCAGCCTATCATGAGAGATTGAACAGGTCTGTAGCTATAGTGACCACAGGAGCTGATGCAGCCCATACGAGAGGGGAAATCTAGGAATAGGTAGGACTCTGTTTATGGACACATATTGCAAAGTGACTTGTTTTTGCAAGATCTTTAAGATAAAAATCAATCCTTGTAGTGAGACAACCCCTTTAAAAGCAATTTTCAATGAAAGAAGGGTGGGTAGGGGCTGGTGTGGTCTTACCAGGACTAGTCATCATTTTTATTTTTTGGTACTGTTTTCATCTTTGCATTTTGAAAGTCCAAATTTTTAAATTTCTCGCCAGTGTAACCATATAAAGTTAAGTTTTTCTTTTGCAGGACTGGTTGTATATTTTAATGGCTTCATTTTGGGGAATATATAATGTAGTGTATACATTTTATGAATTTTAGAGGTGCAAAAAAACCCACTAATGTTTATATTGTTGGGGGGGGGGCGATGTGTTTACATGGCTCACTGCTCTTTATGAATAGCGGGATAACTAATGTGCTGGTTTTTTCAGTGATACCAAATTTAGTTTATTTTCTTGTTTTGCACAAAAAAATAAAAAAAATGTTTTTTTCTGACTGCAATATTTTTAGTATTCCAGCACAGAGCTGGTGGGCGCTTGATTTTTTGGGATCAATTGTACTTTTCATTGGTATTGTTTTTGGTACATGCAGTAAATTGATCACTTTTTCATCTGTTTTTGGGAGGCAGAATGAACAGCAGTTTTGGCATTGTTTTGAATGTAATCCACTGTGTAGGTATAGAAAATTTGATCAATTTATAGTTTGGCTCTTTCTTCTATGATATAGCATTTCATTTAAGTAAAAAAAATGTTTACTTTCAATTTTTTTATACAATCAAAATTTTTAATCTTTTATTTTACATTTTTTTTTAAATCTCACTATGGAACTTTTCATCAATCACTTTAACAAAGCACAGCAATTCTTCCATTTTTCAGAATATAACTGCAGTAATACTGTTTCCTATGTATGAAAATATAACAGCTATAAAACTGCCCCCTATGTTCAAGACTATAACTACTATAATACTGCCTCCTATGTTCAAAAATATAACTACTATAATATTGTCCCCTATGAACAAGAATATAACTACTATAATACTGCCCTTATGTACAAGAATATTACTACTATAATACTACTCCTATGTACAAGAATATAACTACTATAATACTGCCCTTATGTACAAGAATATTACTACTATAATACTACTCCTATGTACAAGAATATTACTACTATAATACTACTCCCTATGTACAAGAATATAACTACTATAATAATGCCCCAATGTACAAGAATATTACTACTATAATACTGCCTTCTATATACAAGAATATTACTACTATAATGCTACTCCTATGTACAAGAATATAACTACTATAATACTGCCTCCTATGTACAAGAATATTACTACTATAATACTACTCCTATGTACAAGAAATAACTACTAAAATATTACTGCCCTTTGTACAAGAATATTACTACTTTAATAATACTCCTATGTAAAAGAATATAACTACTATAATAATGCCCCTATGTACAAGAATATAACTGCTATAATACTGCCTATGTACAAGAATATAACTACTATAACACTGCCCCCTATGTACAAGACAATAACTACTAAAACACTTTCACCTAAGTACAAAAATATAACTGCTATAATACTGCTCCATATGTATAACAATATAACGACTATAATACCTCTCTCTATGTACAAGAATATAACTACTATAATACTGCTCTTTATGTACAAGAATATAACTACTATAACACTGCCCCCTATGTACAAGAATATAACTGCTATAATACTGCCCTATGTACAAGAATATAACTACTAAAACACTTTCACCTAAGTACAAGAATATAACTGCTATAATACTGCCCCCTATGTACAAGAATATAACTACTAAAACACTTTCACCTATGTACAAGAATATAACTGCTATAATACTGTTCCCTATGTATAACAATATAACTACTATAATACTGCTCTCTTTGTACAAGAATATAACTACTATAATACTGATTCCTATGTACTAGAATATACAGTAACTACTATAGCACTGTTCCATATGTAAGATAACACTGTCCTTTTGTCTGTTTTCAGTTATTCTGCACCATTGACTTGTACATTAAGCAGTGATTGGCAGGAGGTGTATGTGACTTTGTTTCCCATGATGATATGGAGTAATGTCCTTGTTGGAGAAGTTAGAGCTTTGGTAATGTCCCTGATTCTGCACAAATATCAGGAAATGAGTATTTACTTGCACAGCAGAAACATCTGCTACATCCATAGATATATATTGTGTGTGTTTGTTTTTTCATACATTTTCAGCACTCTCTGTGTGTTTTTCTAGTTTTGAAATCAAACCCCTGGTGAGAGCAGGTTATAGCTACAATGGAAGCGGATGCCTGGTAAAACACATCAGATTTACTCTATCTATCTCTCTCATATCTATCTATCTCCCTCCCTCCATCCATCTTGTCTGTCCATCTCATATCTACTTAACTCTCATATCTATCAATCTATCTCATATCTATCAATTTAATTTCTGTCTCATATCTGTCTATATATCTATGTCATATCTGTCTATATATCTATCTATGTATCTATCTATATATGGATAGATATATTTTCATATAGACAGTTAAATATCTATCTATCTATCTATCTATCTATCTATCTATCTATCTATCTATCTATCTATCTATCTATCACACATCTATCTATCTATCTATCTTTCTGTCTGTCTGTCTGTCTGTCTGTCTGTCTGTCTGTCTGTCTGTCTGCCTCATATATATTTAACTGTCCCATATCTGCTTATCTATCTTTCATACCTATCCATCTATCGATCGGTCTCATATCTGTGGGTTTCATATATGTCTATATGTCTGTCCACATGTCTGTCTATCTATCTAATTTGTCTATCTATCTCATGTCTATTTAACTGTCTCATCTCCTATCTATCTATCTATCTATCTATCTATCTATCTATCTATCTCATATCAATCTATCTATCTATCTATCTCATATCAATCTATCTATCTATCTATCTATCTATATCATATCTATCTATCTATCTATCTATCTATCCATCTATCATATCTATCCATCTATCATATCTATCCATCTATCATATCTATCTCATATCTATCTCATACCTAACTATCTTATATCTATCTATCTATATATCTCATATCTATCTATCTCATATCTATCTATCTCATATCTATCTATCTCATATCTATCTATCTCATATCTATCTATCTATCTATCTATATATCTATCTATCTATCTCATATCTATCTATCTCATATCTATCTATCTCATATCTATCTATCTATCTATCTATCTATCTATCTATCTATCTATCTATCTATCTATCTATCTATCTCATATCCATAACTGTCTCATATCTATTTATCTATGTTTCCTGTCTGTCTGTCTGTCTGTCATGATTCATGCTGTGACCTGTGGGTTATGTTGTTCTGGGCTGTATGTATCCACTGTGCTGCTTCTCAGTTTGGCCCCTTTACTTGTTTCTGACCTCCCTGCTTGTCCGCTGCCTGCTCTGACCTTCTGCTCATGACCAGACTATGGCTTTTGTCTACTCCTCAGGTGCCGGGCCTGTACAGCAGTGATGTGGGAGCTCCCTGAACAAGAGGTTAAATGAGGAAATCCCGGGGACTTTGCTCCTCCGCATCGGTCTCTGACAAAACCAGTGGCTTCGCCTCCTGACTCCTGTGTTGTGTCGCTGTCAATGTAGTGATTTCACTATTACGTTGTTGAACTTGTTTTGCATGATCATGTCTTACCTTCCAGTTGGCCCTCAGAGCTGCACTCACAATTCTGACAGTTTTCTGGTATCGTTGCAAAGTTCAGATAATATGTTTTATAATCAGAGTATTTTCACACCAGTGTTGTTCATTTATCAGTGAGACCGGCTGGTTCTGCTCTAGGATTGGAGACCAGTTTTGGGTCAATTACACTTAGTTAAATGAACCCAGTGTGTTTTATCATGGCCATAGCTGCAGTCGGCTGAATGCGGCAGCTCTGGGCTACTTTACAGCACTCCCCTCCTAGCTGTAGCCTGAAATGCCCTCATTATAATCAGTACCGCTCTGTAGAGCCTGGCATGGCCTGCACGCTGTGAACCTTTACTGTGTTGTGGTCATTCTGATCAAACACTCACTAAAGTCAAAGGCAAGCGTGATAAAGATGTAGAACTACAAAGCTCAGCAGGCTATGGTGTGTTTTATTCAACCTATTGATTTTAATGGGAATTGTGTAATATCTCATTCAACATGTGGAAAACTGCAAGAGAGCTGAACACTTTTTGTTGGATTCTTCTACAGATAATCACCGGAGATAGTAACAGCAGGACGCCTTAATCAACTTTTTGTTGGGATACAGAGTATTGTCCATGCAGAGCACCGCTTTAATTTTTATTTTTACATGTGACTATTATAACTATATCTATATATCTGTCTCATATCTGTCTATGTATGTCTGTCTATCGATCACATATCTATATATCTCTACCCATATTTTATCTATCTATCCCATATCTATCTATCTATCTATCTATCCCATATCTATCTATCTCTATCTATCTCATATCTATATATCTGTACCCATAATTTATCTATCCATCTATCTACTGTATCTATCTATCTATCTCATATCTATCTATCACATATCTATATACCTCTATATCCCATATCTATTTATCTCTACCCATATTTTATCTATCTATCTATCCATCTATCTATTTTATCTATCTATGTATCTATATATGTATCTATCTATCTATCCATCTATCTATCAATCTATCCCATATCTATCTATCTATCTATCTATCTGTCTCAAATATATCTATCTAATGTGTCTGTCCATCTCATATCTATGATAATTTTTATTTTATATGTACATTTTTAAAGTTCCCCTATGTACATAAGTTCCTGGTTTGTCTCCCTGACTTCCCATCTGTGAGCTTTGATAATGAGGACTGCTTGATGGCTCTCTTCTAAGTAAGGTGATAAGTGTTATCAGCAGGACTTGGTAAGAGTGAAGAAAGCTGGAAACTTCCCCCTGCAGAAAAAGACTAATCCATTGTCCTTTCATTATTGCTCTTGTCATTGTCCTTCTTGTCTACTCTAATCTTTATCTAGGCCTGTCCAGAGAATATTAAAGTGATCATCATCTCACCTACTGTTTGCAATAAGACAACATGCTAATAAGCATTTCTTACAGCAGCTGCAGTAACCTGAGATTATATCGCCCGGCTATTCAGGAGTTTTATCACTTTATTATCATAGCTACAGAAGGGTAAGTCATTTTTTAATTCCAAATGACTGGAGTATGGGTGCTTTCACACAGTGCACCAAAAAAAGCACCCTATTGGAAACACCCTATTGAGTTTAACCAAAATAGCTCTTTTTTGATGCAAATGTTCCCTTAAAGGAGTTTCTCAATGAAAAAAAATGTGCTTTCAACATAAAGGGAAAGTTAAATGAAGACTTTTTCTAAATACATTGGTCAATAGATTTGACTTTAGTCATTAGATAAGAGCGTTTTTTATGTCCTTTGAAGTGCAGGTTTCTATTGAAACCTTCATACCAGATGGACGTCTGTTATCTAATTAGCTGAGAGCAGAGAGCAGTGAGTGACCCCCCACTGACAGACTGAGAATAAAGAAAACTAATGACATCTAACAGGATTAACTTCACTAAACAAAAGGTTCATGTGCTGTGAGGACTGAAAAGCAGGGCTTTATCTGTAATCTTGTTAGAGATAAAAATATTCTGCATTGTCAGAGTAAGTGCTTGCTAGTAGTTAAATATGCTAATCACTGCTGTAGAACCACCCACAGCCTGAGGAGACAGAGTAAGTTCAAAATTTCAAAGACTCAGTGAAACAGTGTGGTGAGAATACCCCTTTAAGTTACAGACTAGCAACAGGAACATATCACCATTTCATAGTTACATAGTTTAGAAGGCTCAAAACAGACAGACGTCCATCCAGTTCAGCCTATTGTGCTATAGTGTTGATCCAGAGGAAGGCAAGAACCCCCATGAGGTAGAAGCCAATTGTCCTCATTTTAGGGACTCCGGACTCCATTCTGGCGACAGAATAAATCCTTTCATTTCAATGCCACTTAGGTAGGTGCGGGGTAATCAAATACTTTTTTAACTAAATGCCCATAAGGCAGGAACATTCCCTTATGCTCTCCATTAAAGGGCTGTTCCGGGCCATAACACTGCTTATTTGTCTGTTGGGGTATAAGTAAAGATAGAAGATAAGACTCATATTTGACCTCCCAGACGCTCCCGTTCACTCCTGGCTGCCAGTTGGTTCTCCTGGCTATAGCATTGAATGGACTTCATTCACGTGACAGCTGTAGCTAATTACAGGCCACAGTGGTCACATGCATGTGCACTGTACTACTTGGCAAAGTTTTTTACCATCTAATTTTCCCCCTAGTGGTGTGGTGTGTGAGCTACTGCTCAGCAATTACCTGCACCTGTTTATCTTTCCCAAGTAGCACTGGGGCCTGTGTTGCCTCCTACTGGGTTCAGTCTTTAGTCCAGCCATTGGGCTGTAAGTGTGTCCTTTTTGTGTTCTTGAGCCATATAACATATAAGGTCTTCGCTTGTCTGAAGTGCTGATTGGAGGACAGGTTCTGACAGGTGGGAGTCCAAGAAATGGAGCCTGAACCTACATTTATGGTACATACAGTACTTTTGGATATGCCAGAAGTTAAAGTGGTTTTGCCACAATCTCATTTCATACCTCCTGTATCCAGCTCTTCAGCTCTGTGTGCTCAGAAGGGGGCGTGTGTGATTTGTTTGAATTGCATATCATGTGATCCAAGCATCACCAGGCCTTTCCTCTCTGTAGTCAAAGTAAGGTCTGTTTAGGTAAAGCATTGTGAGTAGCTGAGGGGTAAAGTTTTTGCCTGCAGGCACAAGGGTCCTAGGTTTCAAATCCCTGCAGGAACCAAACCTGTGGATTTTTTTCTCTCTTTATCAATGCACAGACCTCATTGAGGTTTCTTTTTTAATTTATTTGCACTGTTTGACTAATTACTAAGGAGTAGAGAAGACGGGAGTAGAGTGACAGCACCTGTGGTTTGAACACTCAGTAGCTTCCTGGGAGGAGAGGTGATGTCTGAGCATGTGCAACCAGGAGTGAGGAGCTCACAGCCCTGGTCGTATCCCCTGGCGACGAGCTGTACACATTGGATCACTAAAGGAGCAGCTAAAACAAAAACGGTCCAGAATTTTTAATAATAGTGAATGGTGAAAATGTTTGTTAGTTCACTTGCAAGCTTCCCACATAAATTTTACTTCGTGGCAAAACCCCTTTAAGGTAATACCCGTTTAAGTTGTATTGCTTTGTTTTATTATTCCTTGGGAGACATTTCTCTGCTTTGCTTTGTAGCCAAACTGCTACATATTTTGTATTTATTACTGCAACATTGTATTCACTCAATACTGTAGAAACCAGCCACCAGTTTCACTGATATTAAAGGGCTTTTGCCACAAAGACATTTCATGCCTGTTTTGTCCAGGTTTAGAATTCAGTGTGCTCAAAAGGGGGCGTGTGTGATTTGTTAGAATTGCATATCATGTGACCCAACAGGCTTGCCATCACCATGCATTTCCCCACAGTGTGCTGTGAGTAGATACAATGTTGCTGAGTGGTTAGCACTGCTGCTTTTCAGCATAGGGGTCCTAGGTTCAAATCTCTGCAGGAACCACACATTTGAATTTTTTTCTCTCAATGCACATTGAGGTTTCTTTTTATTTATTTGAAACTGTTTTGACTGACTATTAAGTAGTAAAGAGGACAGGAGTAGAATGACAGCACCTGGGGTTGAACACTCGCTCAGCAGTGAGTGTGTGTAATTACTAGGTAGTGAATAGACTGACGGCAGCTGCCTGAGAGGAGAGGTGATGTCTGAGGATGTGCGGCCAGGAATGGGGAGCTCTCATCACTGGTCCTATCCCCTGGAGATGAGCTGTACACTATGGGTCACTAAAGGAGCAGCTAAAAAAAAAAAATGGTCCAGAATTGTTAATACTAATAAATGGTGAGAATGTTTATTTTTTAATTTGCAAGCTTCCCACATCAATTGTACTACATGGCAAAACCCCTTTAAGGTGTAAAAGGCTTGGTTCACATCTTCGTCAGCGGTTCTGTTTGGAACCTCCGACACAGAGGTGAAAACGGATGCCTAGAGATTCTTTTCACAACGGACACCCGTGGCGCAGATGGACTGTATTAATTACAATGGGTACGTCGGGTTTCTTGTTTAGACAGAAAAAATAGTGCGGATCGATGTGCTATTTTTTCCTAACTGAAACTCCGAAGCAAATATGGACCAGGCCTTACAGAAATGTTCCCACCACACTGACTAGCTTTAAACATTCAGGGAAAGGTAGATAAAGACTATTAACAAATACATTGCTGTTCTGATTTTGTTTTTTTTAGGAGACAGAGGAGATTTTATCTACTTCTAGTGCACACAAGTTACTTTAGGTTGCCGACCACCTCTCTCTGCTCTCCGATCATGGTGAAACCACTACCTGTTGAATCTCTTTAGTAAAACAGGAGCAAGTTATTGACAAAATGTAACTCTTTGTAGCCTTGTGCCCTACTGTTAAAACTCCATTACCAATGTCCCTCTAACGGTCTCAGCTAGGACTAGCAGAGCTAAAATGTCAATCACTGCTGTAGAACTGCCCACAGCCTGACCAGGAAGTGGGAGTCTGAAGCTGGCTGGGAAGGGCACATTCTGTGAAATAGCATGGTGAGAAAGCCCCTTGAGTCAGTAGGATGCTACCATGAAATTAAAGTGGAGTTTGTCTCTGTTTGGCTCGACTGAACTTGTGAAAAAAAAACGGTTTGGGATATCTTGAGCCTGAATTTTTTCTCTACGTCTGTCCCTCTAACCCTAACTGTGACCCTAAGAATGAGGGTTGCGGTGAGGTTTTTTTCAATCTTTTAGGAATTAACTTACCCTTCAGTGTTGCTTCCAGTCCTGCATCGTTCCTGGTGCAGCGTCACTTCTGGTGCAACATCCAATGACACATCTGACATCACTTCTAGTTTCCCTTTGTTACCTCTATGTTATAGAAACCGGAAGTGACCTCAGACGTGACACGGACGGTCTGACTTCAAGTCCAGCTTCACTTCCAGTTTTCTTATACTACCCCTAGGTTATGGGAACTGGAAGTGATGTGAGATGTAACACGAGACATCTGATGTCACATCCAATTCAGGTTTCCATTAAATATGGGTAACATAGGTTATGGGTAACATAGGTATGTCACATCTGACGTCACTTCCAGATCACATAACATAGGGAAACTGAAGCCTGTTGGGGGCATCAGAAGTGATACTGTGCCAGGACCAGGAGTGATGCTGAGATAACTTCTAAAACTGCATAAAATCTCCAGCACTAGCCTTAAAGGGTTTTTGTCCCAAAGTGAGTTCCTTTACTCTTATCTGCTCAGGAGAGAAGATAAACAAAGCATGCTCAGTCATGAACGGCTGCAGGGGTGAGATGAAGGGGGGTGAGCAGAGAATGAGTAAGAAGGGAGCGTCTGCAATGTTTACTCAAATAATTACATTACAACCATTGGATTCTATACAAAAACACAGGCTCATTCAATGATTTTTCTTCACAGTCCCTTACAAGCTCCATCTTGTTAACAGTCAACAGATAAGAAGTGCAAACACGCACGCGCGCACAGATAAGCTCCTGTAAGTGTCCTGGACATGTCTAATTTAAACTTTCATTAAACTAAGGGGGACTGAGCAACGCTGTAGCTCTCACAGGCTTCACTTTTTGTAATCACATATATTTAGAAAAGTGATTAAATACCCATTTTGGAGGATCCCACGTCAACATTACATCATGGCAAAACCCCTTTAACCCCAGCTAAAGGTTAGGGTTTACTTTTTACATTAAATTAAATGCGAGCTGATCCAAATAAAAAATTTTCTATTTGGGTTAAATTTGACATTGACCCATATCCAAAGAGCAAAACTAAGCAGTATTCTCACACTTCAGATCTGGCTTGGGCCTGTTATTAAGACAAGGGAGCCTCCATTTTTCTGTGTGACTATCCGGCTGCTGATAGGTTGCCCAATTTTCTCACAATGGACGGCCTGAGCCAAATCTGAAGCTTAACCCTATTTGTCAGCAGTGAGTCTTATAATGTTGCAAAGATACATCAGCCAGGCTATGGATACATGGCATTGACAAAAGTCAATTACGAATCTGACCGGCATTTTATCATCTTTTCAATGGTTTTGGGGGACGGTTCTGTGGATTCGGCTGTCCCCTTAATCACTGAGTAGCACAGGTTCTGCCTGAAAACCGGGCGAAAGATTGTGCATGTTCTGAGTTTTTCAGAACACCGGTGGTGTGAAAATCTGCCCAGTAGAAAACCGTGCAGTGTACAACTGGACAACTGGGTGGATTTTCTATTGACGTCTACAGGGATGGTTGACAGTCGGTTTTCGGATCTGAAAACCATCTGAAAAAAAAACTGAAAATCATGACTGTGTGAACATACCCTAACAAATAAAGGGTTTGTCTCACTGCAAAGATCAACTTTCAAAATGCAGGGAACACTAAATGAAGACATTTTCCAAATATATTGTGTTGTTTATCTTTTTTTGTTAAGGAGCTACAAGTGATTTTATCACCTTCTGAGGGCTCTCAGGTTTCCCAAGTGACCGACCTGTGTACTCCTTCTCCCCTGCTGTTTGTTCTATCTGATAGCAGGGAGTGAAGTCATCACACAGCTCAAGGCTGGCAGTGCGAAAGCTTGTGTGTTATCTGATCTTTCAGACAAAAGACAGTAATTACTGTTTACATTAGCTCAGAAGCTTCTCAGGACCTCAGAGAAGGTAATTTATTTAATCTCGACTGATAAACCCGAGAAGTCTGAATACATGGCACTCATATGCTAATTACAGACAGCTTGACCAGGAAGTGACAGAGCAAAGCAGCATTATTTCATTCATGCATCCTATGACACTTTGAGATGAGACAACCCCTTTAAGAATGCTGAGTATAGAGCGGTTTGGTTCAGTCTCAGTCACCAGACCTACAGAGAAGCCGGGTTTTCTATGATTTCTTCAATATAATGTATAGAGAGGGGAGTTTGCAGATTTGATTTATTCTCAGTAAAGGTTATATCCTCATTTGGTCTTGATGGCCATCACACTGTACCTACCTTCAATGCATGTATTGGATAACTATCTCTGTTTTAATCACTGGATATTAATATACCTAATTGATTATGTTATGATAAAAAAATATATTATTACATTCATTACATTCATTTGCTGGAAAGCGTCAGTGGATTGTGTTGCCCTGTGGGCATTGAGCTAAGCGACGTGAATGGGAGGATAAGGCAGATTTTGCTGCCGTGTGGATAGAGAGCCACATAAACCAATCTCCTTTACAATGTCTGTGGGTCTCTCTTGCCATCTGCTGCCAGGGAGTTTGAACAGGGGCGGAGGTCTCCTCTGCTATGTTGCTTGGCATTTAGATGCTGATTACATTAGTTGTCACACGGATTGACTCCTATGGGAGAAAGCTGTTTTGTGAACTGAGAGTCGGCCATTGGATTTAAGCAGAACAACAAGAGCCACAGGTGATGGGGTGTAACTCCCCAGGTGACCCCAACCCCAACAGGGATGGTTGTTTGCAGTAAAAGCTGAGTCCTAGGTGTATCTACGTGTATTCGCCATCAGTTCTGGATTAGGCTTAGTCACTAGTTATGTCCCAAAATGTTATTAAATGTCCTGATCACAGGGAAAAAAATCACCGGGAACAAATTGCTGCTATGATAATATATGTAAGTTTATCACTTAATATGACACTGGCTACCGGATTGGTGTATCTATGCTTATCATATGTGATACTTGCTACAGTACTGGTGTATCTAAGCTTATAATGTTTGATACTGGCTGCAGCACTGGTGTATATAAGCATATCATATGTGATACTGGCCACAGTAATGGTGTATCTAAGCTTATCATGTATGATACTGACTACGGGACTGGTGTATCTCAGCTTATCATGTATGATACTGACTACGAGACTGGTGTATCTCAGTTTATGTGTGATACTGGCTGCAGGACTGATGTATCTAAGCTTATCATGTGTGATACTGACTACAGGACTGGTGTATCTAATCTAAGCTTATCATGTGTGATACTGGCTGCAGGACTGGGGTATCTAAGGTTATCATGTGTGATACTGGCCACAGGATTGGTGTATCTAATCTAAGCTTATCATGTGTGATACTGGCTACAGGACTGGGGTATCTAAGCTTATCATGTGTGATACTGACTACAGGACTGGTGTATTTCGGCTTATGTCTGATACTGGCTACAGGACTGGTGTATCTAAGCTTATCATGTGTGATACTGGGCACAATTCTGGTGTATCTAAGCTTATCATGTGTGATACTGACTACAGAACTGAGTAACTAATGGTATCATGTGCGATACTGCCTGTATCTAACTCTATCATGTGAAATGTTGTTTACTGAAATGGTGTATATTCTTCATGAGTGATACTCTGCTCAGCTGATATCTAAGCCTATCATGATTGATACTGCCTTCTGTACTGGAGTATCTAAGTCTATCATGTGTGATATTGCCTACTAAGATGTATCTAACTCAATCATATGAGATACAGGCATATCTAAGCCTATTATAAACAATATTATGAACTAAAGTATCTTAGTATGAAGTATTGTGTGAGTTTTCCATCTTCATCATGAAAAATAGTAATTTCAATGGGTTTATCCATCTTAGCAAAAATGAAATATGGAGCAGCTTTGTAATAGGGAATAATGACAAATGCCCTATTATTTTGTTTCTTCAGCTCCTAGTCAGACCAATGTGTCTCCATGGTAACAGACAACAAGCAAACCTTGAATAGTCCAAACCTGCAGGAAGATGTCTCTCTTTCCCTTTCTATGTGCGGCAATATGTCTGGTAGATTCGGCAGAAGTCCATTTTTATTGTTTGACTATTACTTATTGAAGACTGGAAAATAGATTAGGATTTGATACTTCTTTAAAGGCAATATTGAGGGGAAAAATAATTTACATCTATCCTAAAATTAGTCACTTCTTTAATATACTCTCATTACATTCTCTGTAGGCTTTCTGCAGTTCTTCATTAGCTCTTTGCTGAGAGGAAGCTGAGTAGTTCACTGCACACAGAAAACAGCTCTGTGTCCAGCCCAGGAGATCAGGTGACCAAAGGGGCTTTGCTCTCTGACTCTGCCTTTTCAACATGATGGAGGGAACAGGAGACTGCACTAAGGCACAGTTTAGAAGGAAGCTACATAGATAAAACACTGCAAAGGATTATGGGGCTTGTAGTTTTGCAAGGCAAAAGGAAACCGCTTTTGGAAAGGAAATGCTGCTGCTCCACTGTAGAGAAGGGAGGCTACTTGCAGCAGGGGAAAGGGAGATAACAGGGAGATAATTGAAGACTCCAGCAAGTGATTGGAGGATTTTTTTTTTTTTTTTTCAGTAGGCAATGCTGTGAATGGCCTGTACTATATTGCCTTCACTAAGGTAATATAATAAGTCTTAGTAAAGGAACGTTAGATAAAAAATGTGAAAAATTGCCGCCTTCAATCACCTACACCATATACACTCATCACTCATAGGCAGATGTAGCAGATCTAGGAACTATCCTATGAGGAAAGCAGTAGTTCAGCCTCAATGCCCTTAAAGGGGTTTTGCCACGATCTCATTTCATACCTCCTGCATCCAGCTCTTCAGCTCTGTGTGCTCAGAAGGGGGCGTGTGTGATTAGTTTGAATTGCATATCACGTGACCCAGCAGGCTGACATCACCAGGCCTTTCCTCTCTCTCATCAAAGAAAGGTCTGTTTATGTAAAGCATTGTGAGTAGCTGAGAGGTAAAGTTTTTGCCTCCAGGCAAATTCCTGCAGGAACCAAACCTGTGTTTTTTTCCCTCTTTATCAATGCACATATCTCATTGAGGTTTCTTTTTTATTTATTTGTACTGTTTGACTAATTATTGAGCACAGAGGACTGGAGAAGAATGACAGCACCCGGGGTTTGAACACTCAGTAGCTGCCTGATGTCTGAGCATGTTTGACCAGGACTGAGGAGCTCTCAGCACTGGTCGTATCCTCTGGAGATGAGCTGTAAACAATGGATCACTAAAGAAGCAGCTAAAACAAAAACGGTGCAGAATTTTTAATATTAATGAATGTTGAAAATGTTTGTTATTTCATTTGCAAGCTTCCTACGTCAATTTTACTTCGTGGCAAAACCCCTTTAACACCATGTCCATTGACTTAGGCCTGGAACAATCTAAGCATTTATTCTATCGGCTCATGAGTATGAGTGATTGGCGGGTCTTACAAATTCTACAGGATTTGGCAGAGTCCAGAAAAAACTTTTAGTGCAATAGTAAACAGAAGATCAGCTTACCCACTTTGCTCAATCATAATCCTCTGTTCATCTGGATCCACACCCATGAACATCAGCGGTCCACAGAAGAAAACACCCGGCTGTAGTTGAGTAGATAATGGCTTGACCACAATGTGGAAAAACTTTCCAGCACTCCAAAATTCTTCAAAATAAAGACGCACTTTATTTCTTCCTGTCATGGTCACGACTAAGAGCCCTTTGTAGAGGCTCGAAACGTGTAGACATGTATTTGCTGGTCTTTGGATTTTAATATGTTTTATATGACATGAAGAAATAAAGTGAGTTTTTATTTTGAAGAATTTTGGAGTGCTGGAAAGTTTTTCCACATTGTGGTTAAGCCATTATCTAGGGTCCAGAAAAGCCCCAAAGACAAAATTATTACCAGGTTTTGTTAAGCGTTCGATGGTTCGGGCAATGAGACATTTCTACAGCGGTGTGAGATAATAAGTCAGAGCTTCTACATAACATATACGTTATTATATCTACTTCTTCATTGGTCCTAGTGGAGGGTATGACAAATAATGGCAGAATTTATGATGGTATTAATCATGGACCTAAACTGTCTTAATGTAGATGGATTCTTAATCATTTCTGCTGCAAAAAAATTTATTAGATCCCATTACCAAGGTTTGGGGGCACGATGGATTCGGCACATTGACTTTCTTTGGTTTGCACATCCATTCACTTGGTTGTAGTGAGACCTGCTAAAGGACGTAAGTGACCTAGAAGGACAAATAGACTCATCCCACTGATCATCTTCATGGTGGGAATTTTCTGGGATATGAGTTAATTTATCATTGTGTTTGGGCTGATGCTCTATTTTTACTACATGTAGTTGAACTGACCTAAAACTATTCACTTAAGTTTAGTTATAAACAATCTCTCATTCAAGTTATACATATATAAGTCAGGGAAGCTAAGATAGGGGGAGATGATTGAAGGGTCTTCCATGTGTAGCATGGCTGTAGCTGTCCTTGTGTTTGTCTTTTATTGATGTCCTTAATCATGTCCCATCGATGCAGTCAGGGGCACCATTAGGGCAGTATCGGTAGCACTCCTGTTAGGGGCCTTGATCAAATTTAAAGAAGGGGCCCATTAAAATGATGCAAGACAGAAACTGGTAATGGACATGAGGCCCAGATGCTTCAGTTGTTTAGGGCCCTGAAGTTACTTATGGTAGACCTGCACACCAATTCATATAAAAAAGGGGTCCCTCTACTATGGTGCAAGTTAGGTAATGGTTGTAGCCAGAGGCCCAAATGCTTCATCTATTTGGGGCCCTTAAAATACTTATGGCAGCCCTTCATTTTTTTCCCGATGACTCATGGAAACTTATACTCACAAGTGTCAGGACATAGTCTAACCTTGCCCTGAAAAATGGACATTCCAGAGTGGAGCCGGAACTTTTGTAGGGGAGGACCCCCCACATAACCCGGCGTGATGCAATAAGCCGCGGGTTGTGGGAGGTGGAGAGAAGTGTGGGCAAGAAGCAGCCGCGCCCAGGCAAAGAAGTTCTCACCCTCCCTCCCTGTGTTTGAAAGAAAGGTGTGTTGGGTTATGTGCGGTTCGGATTGTGTGTCAGGCAGTCAGTTTTGTTCATGTCATGGAGGCCATGGAGGAGTTGGGGTCCTTAGAGCTAATGGAAATGGTGGGGGGAATCCTAACCGGTTATGGCTCCCCAATCACATGGTGGTACATGCAGGGCCGCCATACAGGGGGTACAACCAGTACTCCCGTATGGGGCCCGGTGGAATAAGGGGGCCCGCTTGCAGCGGGCCCCCTTATTCCTCACGGCAGAGCGGGGCCCGGCGGCACAGCCGCCGAACCAGGCTCCGCCTGGCCCACAGTGTGGGGCCCGAGCTGCTGGGGGCCCCGGAGGCAGTGCCGTCGCTCCCCGGGGCCCGGCCGCACATCCGGTCACTGAACGCCCAGGCCCTGCGTCCCGAGCGCCCAGAGACCGACCCGGTAGCCGGGACTAATGTCCCCAACTCCCGGGGCTGCACGGTGTCAGCGGAGCGAGCGCCA
Organism: Phyllomedusa bahiana; assembly: GCA_025379985.1. Taxonomy (NCBI): domain Eukaryota; kingdom Metazoa; phylum Chordata; class Amphibia; order Anura; family Hylidae; genus Phyllomedusa; species Phyllomedusa bahiana. The sequence goes on along the minus strand of JAODAL010012435.1, from coordinate 76,446 downwards.
CTAGCGCTGCCTCGCTATATCCCCGGCAGGCTGAACGCATTAGGCCTTCAGCCTGCAGAGCGACGGCCCCTACTGCTGACGTAGGCGGCGCGGTGACGTCACTTCACCGCGCCGCCTATGCAGGACGGTAGTCCGGAGCCGGCGGGAAGATCGGAGCGCGCGGGAGCCGGAGCCAGGTAAGTGGATGTTTTTTTTTTTTTTTTTTTTATATCTAAGGAAGCGGCCCTGGCTACATTATACTAAAGAGGGCCCTGGCTACATTATACTAAAGAGGGGCCCTGTCTCCATTATACTAAAGAGGGGCCCTAGCTACATTATACTAAAAAGAGAGGCCCTGGCTACATTATACTAAAGAGGGCCCTGTCTACATTATTCTAAAGAGGGGCCCTGGCTACATTATACTAAAGAGGGGCCCTGGTCTACCATTATCTAAAGAGGGCCCTGGCTACATTATACTAAAGAGGGGCCCTGGCTACCTTATTCTAAAGGGGGGGCCTGGCTACATTATACTAACGGGGGCCCTGGCTACATTATACTAAAGAGGGGCCCTGGCTACATTATACTAAAGAGGGGCCCTGGCTACATTTTTACTAAAGAGGGGTCCTGGCTACATTATACTAAAGGGGGCCCTGGCTACCTTATTCTAAAGAGGGGCCCTGGCTACATTATACTAAAGGGGGCCCTGGCTACCTTATTCTAAAGAGGGGCCCTGGCTACATTATACTAAAGTGGGCCCTGGCTACATTATACTAAAGAGGGGCCCTGTCTACATTATTCTAAAGGGGGCCCTGGCTACCTTATTATAAAGGGGGGCCCGGTCTACCTAATTCTAAAGGGGGCACTGTCTACCTTATTCCAAAGGGGGCCCTGTCTCCCTTATTCCAACGGGGGCCCTGTCTACCTTATTCCAAAGGGGGCCCTGTCTACCTTATTCAAAAGGGGGGCCCTGTCTACCTTATTCCCTAAAGGGGGGGGGGGGCCCTGTCTACCTTATTCTCAAAGGGGGGCCCTGGCTACATTATACTAAAGGGGGGCCCTGTCTACCTTATTCTAAAGGGGGGCACTGTCTACCTTATTCTAAAGGGGGGCCCTGTCTACCTTATTACAAAGGGGGGCCCTGTCTACCTTATTCTAAAGGGGGGCCCTGTCTACCTTATTCTAAAGGGGGGCCCTGGCTACCTTATTCTAAAGGGGGGCCCTGGCTACCTTATTCTAAAGGGGGGGCCCTGGCTACCTTATTCTAAAGGGGGGGCCCTGGCTACCTTATTCTAAAGGGGGGCCCTGGCTACCTTATTCTAAAGGGGGGCCCTGGCTACCTTATTCTAAAGGGGGCCCTGGCTACCTTATTCTAAAGGGGGGCCCTGGCTACCTTATCCAGCCCCTTTTGATGGGGGCGGGGTGATCGGGTTGCTGGGGGCGGGGTGATCGGGGGGGGGGGCCCAGGTGCTTAAGCTGTATGGGGCCCTGAAATTTCTGTTGGCGGCCCTGGGTACATGTGGTTGGTGTGGCGATAGTGGGGCGCTTTCAGTGTGGGGTCCCTGAGGGCCAAGGGGTCTAGGGGCCACCAGGGGTGACTGTTGGTGCCCTTGAGCCGGGGGAGACAGTTGAGAGTAATCACAAGGAAAGTGGTGTTACCAGATCAAGGGGGTGGCTCGAAGGACCACAGCCCCAATTGTTGGTATGGTTGGTGTTTGGTTGGTATTGTTGCATAATTTTGCACAAAAAGTTATTTATACCTGTTTTCTATTTGTATTTTATGTTAATAAAACAGCTGCTTCGGAGGCTGAGCTACATCTCCGAGGATTAAGCTATAAAAGTCTGATGTAAGTGTGCAGTGAAGAAGGCAAGTAAATGGGAGCTTGGGATGTACAAATGGTTTTTAGGGATTTTCAAAACTTGTGTCACAGGCCAGAACTGCTGCAAAGTGAATAAAAAAAATTAGAACCAGTACTCCCTTCTGCAGCTCCAACCTCCCTTAGGGGTCCCGCAATAGTGATATCACGATATCATAGGCAGTCATGTATCATACATCCAAGCAGAGACCACAGTTGGAGCCTGCAGGGTCACATAAGCGAGGTATGTGAGGTTGCTGCTGTCGGTGCAGAACAGTGCAGTTTATTTGTTTTCATTTTATAGTAATCCTCACCTATGTTGGAATTTTCTTAAAATCCAGAAAAACCCCTTCCTTATCTGAATTTTTGTGTTTGAGGTGCCCTTTAGAGAGTAGCCGCCAACCTGCTGAGGCATAACGAGACTCCAGACAAAAATCTGTAATAAGGTCCCCACCTACCATGTGAATTTATGTTGCAGAGGCTCTTTGCACCCTTCCACATGACCTATAGATACACCCTAACCTTGCAGCTGGCAACCAGTGGGCAAACTGTCCCTTGCTGGGCATCTGAAGCTTCTACTTTTCTGTAAGGATATGTCTACACAGCAGAGGTTTCCTATCGGATTTTCAGCGGTTTTAGTCATTTGAAACCGCTAAAAATCCGACAGAAAAACGTCCACATAGATTTAATACAAAAAAACGACCTATAGTCTACACAAGTCGTTTTTTTCTGCTCGTTTTTGGGCGCTGTTCAGCAAATTTACCATTTAAGTCTATGTAAACCTCCGGACGGTTTTTGGACGGTTCTGCTGAAAAACTGCCCAAGTGTTTAAAGGGGTTTTGCCACCAAGTGAGTTTCTTACCTCTTATCTGCTCAGGGGAGAAGATTTACAAAGCATGCTGAGTCAGGGGGGAGAGGGAGCGGTGGTGAGCAGAGAGCGAGGAAGCAGGGAGCGTCTGCAAAGTTTACTCAAATAATAACATTACAACAGTGGATTCTCTATACAGCAGACAGCCACATACACTGCACTTTACTCCCCAGCCCCGTGCAAGCTCCTTCATGTTCCCTGTCATCAGATAAGAAGTGCAAACACGCAACCGCGGCCAGATCAGCTCCTGTCAGTGTCCCGGTCGTGTCTAATGTAAACTGTCAGGAAACTAAGGGGGACTGAGCAATGCTGTAGCTCTCAGAGGCTTCACTTTTTGTAATCACATATATTTAGAAAAGTGATTAAATACCCATTTTGGAGGATCCCACGTCAATAATACATCGTGGCAAAACCCCTTTAAACAAGGTATATGAATTTTGAATACATTAAAAACTGCCCAAAAAAGTCCAAAAAAACCCAGACCTAAAACCTCAAAAAAAAAAAAAAAAAAAAAGACACCCAAAAACTCATCGAAAACCCAGCTGCTTTGGACAAAAACCTGATAAAATACTTGGGATCAAACAGTTTTTAGCTTTTGGTTCTCGACAAGTTCTTTGTCCTTTGCTGTGTAGACCTAACCTAAGGGAAAAAAAAAACCAAACCCTCATCCTTCTACTGGATCGAACCATGTTTAGATTCCTACATAAACTGCAGAATGTCGAATAAATTTGTGAGTCTTCCCTCCCACTCTCTTCCTGTACCTGTTACCTACGAGAAAACATTGGCAGGCAGCCACCGCCGCTGATAGACGCCGTCCAGATGGCCTTTTCTTTCTATTTTTAAAAGCACTTAGACTTTTTCGTTTTCTTTCTCTTTATCTTGAGTCCAGAAATGGAAATCAGCCTCATTTTTCACTCCTGGGTATGGAGTACTCACTGCATTGTGCAGGGGTCTTGTTGTAGGACCCCGCTCTGACATGTCTTAGGATTAATGAGGGACATGCATATGTAGCAGAGCTGATATGGTCAGTTGGCGCGATTCATGGCGATATTGCTGTGTCTTGTTTTCCCCTCTGGGTCTGCATTATTTGAAAGCATATTACCGAACATTGGAACAAAACCAGCTCATGGTCTGTGCCTGGGCTCTACGCCTCAAATCCTTTCTTAGGCGTCCTCTGCACACATTGTTTTTTAAGCATTTTTTTCTTTCTGCTTGTAAAGAATGCTTTAAATGTCAAACATTTTTCACTGCATTTTTTACATAATTTTTGGGGGCATTTTTCAGTTTTTAACCCTTGTAGCATTTTTTTGGTGGGTATTTTTGAGGGAAGCCTGTATAAAGTGCCATCAAACACGCCCATCAAACACCACCACCATTAAAGTGTCACGAGAGACCTTTATGCAACATCCAGCTGCTTTTGAACATACCAAAGAGTTGGAAATCAGTCATTAGGGTAACCCTGCCACACAGGACTGCTAGTAACCAATAAAATAAATAAAATAGACCATAAATGGGCATTCCCGGGCGGTTTGGGGGCATTCCTGGTTGTCTGGAAGTGATCTCGCTCATTCCAGGGCCATTCTCTGCCCATTTTAGCCTTCACCCCCTATGAAATTGTGCAGGTCTACATTAGGGGTATGTCTATCTTACATGGAAATGCTGTTGATTTTTTGCATCAGAAAATCCATAGTGCAAATTTGAACCAAATTTTATGTGAGTTACTGTAGATTTATCACTGCGGGTTTTTAGTATGGAGAATGGGAGATTAAGGGTAAACGAATTTGCTGTGAAATTTTCTACATGGACTTAAAGGGGTTGTCTCACTACACTGATTCATCTTACCTCAGTCCTTTTTTGGGTTTCACTTTGAATTTAGGGGCATGTTTACTGGCTTCCACTAGGCTGCAGTAGAAGCCAGGTCTGTAGCTATAGCGACCAGTGCTGGCAGCCTATCAGGAGAGATCAAACAGGACTGTAGCTATATCTACCTGAGGAGCGATGCAACCCATACAAGAGGGTGAATTTTGGAATAGGTAGGACACTGTTAATGGACATTTATTGCAAAGTGACTTGTTTTTACAAGATCTTTAACATAAAAAGCAATCCTTGTAGTGAGCCAACCCCTTTAAGGCAAAACCCACAGGAAAGGTTTATTTGCAGAGTTTGCTTTCTCCCATTTAAATCAATGCAAAAAAAATCTACAGTGAAATCTGTAACAAATAAACAAAATCTGCAGCAATTCTATTCTGTGTGCTTTCAGGCTAAATATAAAAAATTGTGGATTTTGCTGCAGATCTGTAGCACTTTGGCAACTAAATCTGCAACATTGAAATTTTATTGTGGCTTTGTGCAAATTTTAACCTTTATTCAGAAAATTTGGCAAACTAGTGCATCCATTGGCGGTTGTATCGGAGGGAGGATTGTTGGCTATAGGGTGAGGTAAGGGTGAGTTGCTTATCTTCAAAGCTGTGTACACTATCAAGGCACCACCTGGATTTCCTTCATTGGAAGTAGATATCAACAACTTACCCTTGGAGACACTATGGGATGGTGAGTTTTTTTTGTTTTTTTTTTATTGGAATAATTTCTATATGTCTGAAATAGATTATATGTGTTTGGTCAATGCATTTCATACATTTTGGAAAACGTTTGTGCGATATAGGTTGTCTTTTTCCGCATAGGTGTTGATTGACCACTGTTTGGCTTATTACCCACAGTTTGGCCACTGTTTGGACTATTACCCATATGCCTTGATCACTGTTTTGCCTATTACACATATGGTTTGGCCACTGTTTGGCCTATTACCCACAGAGTTTGGACACTGTGTGGACTATTACCCATATGGTTTGGCCACCATTTGGACTATTACCCACATGATTTGACCACTCTTTGGCCTATTATTCATGGTTTGGCCACTGTTTGACCTATTACCCATAGAGTTTGGACACAGTTTGGCTTATTACCCATACAGTGCCCCGCTATTGAAATTTCTTTATATTGGTGAAATTATGATTGTCACTAATGTGAATTCTTATTTATAGTATATCCATTAAAAGTTGTGTTTTATTATAATGATTATTACTAAGGGTCTTATCTTTCAGTGATTTTGCTATTACTGGACTTCTGGTCTTTTGACCATTTTCCGTATCAATTAATTCTTAACCTCCATCCTAACCCTAAATTGGGAATAGTTTTTTTTTTAAATCGGGTTTGAAAGGGTTAACTTACCCGTTCTCTGGCACCTTTGGTTCACCAGCGCTGGAGCTCTGACGTCACTTCCATCTGATGTCCCTACTGGCTCAACACAACATAGATAGCTCTTTTGTAGCACTGACCACAAGTGGTGTCAGATGGAAGTAATGTCAGAGTGACAACACAAATGCTTAGGATTGGGTAAGTTAACCTATTCAAAACTAGTAAAAAGAAAATTAAAAAAAATAATAGCACTAATCCCCAATTTAAGGTTAGGGTTACAGCTCTGGTAGATTCTTTAGTGAATACCCCCAAAAATGTATTTGGGTTGACCTAAACATCTATAGCATTGCACACCTCTTCGGCCTGTACCTGTTTCGAGAACAGGGATCCAGCCATGGCTGCAGTGAATGGGAAGGTGCCCTTACATGTGCATCTCTCCTTCTTATTTCAGTGGGCGTTCCAAGTACAGCCAAGTACACATTCACTCCCATAGAAGTGAACAGAGAGCGGCACATTTGGCCATCTCTCCATCTGCTCCAGAGATCGCACAGACAAGAATGGAGTAAAATGACCCCTATTCTTGAGACAGATGCGAATCCCAGAATACCCTACAATAATTTCAATATGAAGATTTGATGGAACTCCCTGAAAATGGATTTTTAGAGAAGTCCTTGAACCCAACAATAAACCTATGTACTAAACTCTTACTTTTAGTAAATCCTTGTGTTCACTGGGAAAAATAACAATCCTGGAGCCTCTCCTCTTATAACTCTGTGTTGTGCTGTTCCTCTGTTATTCCTAGAAATGTATTACTGAATCTGTCACATAGGTGTTACCATTTCCAGTTTACAATGGGCGTGGCCCTGCACACTGACTTATTTGGCACTGATTGGACAATGTCAGACTTGCAGGGACATGCCCCCAATTGCTACCACCCATCTGACAGATTCAGTTACACATTTCTAGGAGGAATAACAGAGGAACAGCACAACATAGAGCTATAAGAGAAGAGGTTCCAGGATTATGTCACAGGGAATACAAGGATTAACTAAACCAGACCTGTCAGGAGATGTCACAGGTCCTGTTTAAGAGCAGTTCCTTGCAGGACAAAGTAAAAGACCAGATCTGTGATGTCACAAGTAACTCATATATTATCTGTTTTCTTTCTATGGGAAAAGAGCTGAGGCGCTCCACAGCGCACTCTATTGGATGTAGTTATCCTCAGTTCACATGTAGCTCGCAGGAGCCTTGCAATGTGAAAGGGCTTTGACCCAAACCAGTTAAGTTCAACTACAGACAGCTGATTCGGGGTATTTGCCCCTCGTCAGTGCAGTGTAGAACTTACTGGATGGCTGTGTGAGAGGCAAGAGTGGCTTCGAAAGGGGAAAAGTCTCTCCCTGAGGAGAGGAACCAATAAATTGGTCGGTGTGAGTGTTTACTTGCCATTAAGACCTCACTGACTGTTTTGCATAACGCAATGGCTTATGGGAAAAGAGATGAGGAGCTCCACAGCGCACTCTATTGGATGTATTTATCCTCAGTTCACATGTTGTTTTCTGTTTTCTTTCTAGTAAGATGCTCCAGAAACGTTATTTTACAGGGAACACAAGTTTTATCTTAAAAAAGACAAATATGAAATGGCCACAGGTTCCCTTTAAGCAGAGGCGTAACTTCAAGCTCTCGGGCCCTAGTGCAAAAAGTTAAATGGGGCCCCCCAGTTACCATGAACCATTTACAATACTGGTGTCTTCTTATTTGGTAGAAAGTCTATTGGGCCCCCTCAAGCTGCAGGGCCCAGTAGCGACTGCTACCGCTGCACCCCCTGTAGATACGCCCCTGCCTTTAAGTTATACCTATAGGTAGCCACCAACCAGCAGTATTTTATGTTACTCTCAACCTCTTATAAAGTCACTGTATATTATAACGTAGATTCACGCAGCATTTTGGACCTCTCCATGTAAAAGATATATAATAGGTTTATAATATATGGTAAAAGTGACTGGTGAGTCTCCCCCTATAGCATGTTGGTTTTCTCAGGCATGTATTGGCAAGGGGGTTCTTTGGCAGAATGGGAGTTGTAGTGCACAGTATAACCTATTACTGCTGTTTTTACAACAGATGTGTAGTTTGATTTTGCCTGACGGCAATTAAAAGCCCCACTTTGCTTTAATAGTGTTTGCACGATATTCCAGTTAATTGAAGCCAAGTTTGCTTTAGAATTAAATAAGGCAAAATTAATATTTAATGTTAAACCTCCAAACAAAAGTCATTCTTCCCGGAGACTTAATGCATGTAAATTATGTCCAATATCGGCTTTTTTATGTAATTACTGTCATGGCTCAATAAACAAAGCGCAAATGAAGACGTGTTAATTTAATGTAGAACGTGCGTCAGGTGGGAGGCGGCAAAGGAAGGGCGATACCAAGCACTTTAGGAAATCAAGGCTTCTTTGTTCTGACAGGGAAGAGATTCTGAAATGTAATATGTACAGACAGGGATTTGTGTAGTGGAGGGTGGAATGAACTTGTCAGTGAATGTAATTCCCTCTCATTTGGAGTGAAAGGGGCAGTATCAACAGCAGCACAGAGTGTTAGATAAGAGGAGCAGGCTGATCTTGTGGAAGGCGATGACCTGTCTATGGCTACAGTATGGAGGAGAGCAGGGACAAGTAGGAGGTCCAGAAAGGGTTTTTAACATTAAAGGTTTATTTGCTGTCAAATATTAAAGGGTTGTCTCCTACATTGATTCATCTTACCTCAGTCCTGTTTTTTGGGTTTCTTTTTTTAATTCGGGGGCTTTTTTACTGGTTTTCACGTCCGCAATGACAGGTCTGTAACTAAGCGACCACCACGGGGCGCCTATCAGAGAGATTGAACAGGTCTGTAGCTAAGCAACTAGCGCGGGCACCCCTTTCAGGAGAGTTTGAACGGGTCTTTCTTCAACCCGCGGCACCATCAGGAATTTGAACACTCTGTAGCTGAACCTGAGGAGTGATGCAGCCCAACAAGGGGAATATTTAGGAATAGGTAGGACACTGTTAGGCTAGGTTCACACGGCAATAAATTCGCCTGCAATTACGCCGTGTGCTCGGCAGCGGGGGCGGGGCAGGGGGGCTGGCAGCCCCCGCCTATGACATTTATTATTACGGGGACGTAACTCCGTTAAAAATTGCATGTCACTTCCCCCCACTCTGCGTATTTTGCGAGTGGGGAGAGAGACAAAGCATAGTTCTTATGAGAAATGTGGATTTTCCGTAATGTCTGGGACGTTCTCGCCCCGTATTTACGCATAGGGGCAAAAACGGGGCGAGAAAACGTCCAGTTTAACCAGTGAACAAAACTTTAATGAACATTCTCAAAGTGATTGTTTTGCAAGATCTTTAACCTAAAAAGCACCAATCCTTGTAGTGAGACAACCCCTTTAAAGGAGAAGATTGAGCGGCTACTACAGCGCCCATTGTTGTGATGGTGAAAGATATATGTGAGGGCAGGGCTGCATATGAGAGGCAGTCAGGTGGAGAATAGAAAGCAGGAGGAAGTCGGAAAAAGAGGTAGTAGACAGTAAAGGGTTTACAGCTGTGCCGAGTATTTAGGGGGACGCTTAAAGGAGATCTTCCCTCATGTGACATGGTTATTACAGGTGGTCAGGTGGAGGTTAGCACGCGAAGCCCCATGGGCAATAGTGACTGGGAGGCACTGTGACTAACTGGTGAGCGATAGTTTGAAAAAAAGCTCCATAGAGCGCTGAAATGTTGGACTTGAGTAAATAAACACCATGGGCGACATCTCTGAATTCGCATGTGGTATTTTCGTGCCATATACTCTACCAAAAAACTGTTGGCACGCTGCTCTATAGATGGCACGACACATTTTAATGTGCCTAGAATGCGCAAAAGTTTGATATGAAACTGCCACAAAAAGTGTGGAGCATAACACTTCCATTCATACGGTCGTATTATACACTCTTCTATATCTATTTAGAACTGGTGTGTCGGCACCAGGTTAAAAATATGGCGCATGCAAATTCATAGATGTCGCCCCATATTTTTCTCATGGCGGTGCTGCCTCTCTTTGCATTTTTTTCTTCTTCATTGGTGAACGCTTCTTCAGCTTCATGAAGAATAGGTGGTTTCCAACAATGTAATAAGTAGATTTAAGTAGTGTGCCTGGCCTGTTGGAGGTTGGAGCAGCCGAAAGTGACTAGAGATCGAGCTGTGGCTGTGGAGACCAGCTTTGATCTGTGGACTGCTGTGACATCCATGACATCTGTGACATTTGAGACATCTGAATCATCTAAGTGAATGTAATACTGAAAGCTCTAAAGCAGGACCTTCTAAATGAGAGAATGAGCATTGGAAAACCCTTGGTAGCAGCTCCTTACTTACAGACAAAAGGGAATCTATCACCAAATTTTTTTTACTAATTAAAACAAGATACTGATACATATTCATTTTTTCTTAGCTGGTTTTATTTCCTGATTGTTGATTTCTGTTTTCTGAGAAGTTTTCTCTACAGCACAGGAAATATCAGACTATTGTTAGGCCTAGTGGCCAAAGTGATAGCTGCAGGATTTTTTTTTTTTTTTTTTTAAATAAGGATACTGATATAAGCGAAGTTGATAAAGCTGAATTAATTCCTACTAGGGAGTGTATAGGACATATCCTCACTCTTATATCCTCTTTCAGGCCTTCAGTTATCAGTCTAGGAACTGGTGAACAGTGAGGGGATGCCCTACAACCATACACTTTTGGGAGGCCTCAGTTGTCAGTCTACAGAGTAGTGAGTACTGCGAGCATACCCTTACAATTATACCCAGTTATGAGTCTAGAGACTGGTAAGCAGTAAGGGGATGTCCAACAATTAAACCCTCTTAGGGGCCCTCAGTTATCAGTCTAGGAACTAGTAAGCATTAAGGAGATGCCCAATAATTATACCCTCTTAGGGGCCCTCAGTTATCAGTCTAAGGACTGGTGACCAGTGAGAGGATGCCCAATAATTATACCCTCTTAAGGGCCCTCAGTTATCAGTCTAGGGGCTGGTGAACAGTGAGAGGATGCCCAATATTTAAACCCTCTTAGGGGCCCTCAGTTATTGGTCTAGGGATTGGTGACCAGTGAGAGGGTGCCCAATCATTATACCCTTTTAGGTGCCCTCAGTTATCGGTCTAGGGACTGGTGACCAGTGAGAGGATGCCCAATAATTATACTCTCTTAGGGGCCCTCAGTTATCAGTCTAGGGCCTGATGACCATTGAGAGGATGCCCAGTAATTATACCCTCCTAGGGACCTTCAGTTATCGGTCTAGGAACTGGTGAGCAGTAAGGGGATGCCCAATAACTATACCCTCTTAGGTCCCCTCAGTTATCAGTCTAGGAACTGGTAATCAGTGAGAGGATGCCCAATAATTATACCCTCTTAGGGGCCCTCAGTTATAGGTCTAGGGACTGGTGAGCAGTCAGGGGATGCCCACTAACTATACCCTCTTAGGGGTCCTCAGTTATCAGTCTAGGGACTGGTGACCAGTGAGAGGATGCCCAATAATTGTACCCTCTTAGGAGCCCTTAGTTATCAGTCTAGGGACTGGTGAACAGTGAGAGGATGCTCAATAGTTATACCCTCTTAGGGGCCCTCAGTTATCAGTCTAGGGACTGGTGAACAGTGAGAGGATGCCCAATAATTATACCCTCTTAGCGGCCCTCAGTTATCGGTCTAGGGACTGGTGAACAGTGAGAGGATGCCCAATAATTATACCCTCTTAGGGGCCCTCAGTTATCAGTCTAGGGACACTTGACCAGTGAGATGGTGCCCAATAATTATACCCTTTTAGGGGCCCTTAATTATCAGTCTGGGGACTGGTGAGCAGTAAGGGGATGCCCAATAATTCTACCCGCTAAGGTTATGTTCACACGATGTAATGACGCGCGTACTCCCGCCGCGTGGCAGGGCCAGCAGCCCGCTGGCCACATTGACATTCATTACTCGCGGCGATTAATTGACATGTCACTTATCTCCCCACACGTACAATGCAATCGTATTGTCCGAGCGGGGAGAGGAGGCGTAATCAATAGTTCTCTATGAGAACTGTGGAGTACCGTAATTTCGGCGCGCATCTCACCCGTATTAGAGCACAAATACGCGGCGAAATGTGCACCGAGATTACCCCATGTGAACATACCCTTAGGGGCTCTTAGTTATCAGTCTAGGGACTGGTGAGCAATAAGGGGATGCCCAATAATTATACCCTCTTAGGGGCCCTCAGTTATCGGTCTAGGGACTGGTGAACAGTGAGAGGATGCCCAATAATTAAACCCTCTTAGGGGCCCTCAGTTATTGGTCTAGGGACTGGTGAACAGTAAAAGGATGCCCAATAATTAAACCCTCTTAGGGGCCCTCAGTTATCGGTCTAGGGACTGGTGAACAGTGAGAGGATGCCCAATAATTAAACCCTCTTAGGGGCCCTCAGTTATCGGTCTAGGGACTGGTGAACAGTAAAAGGATGCCCAATAATTAAACCATCTTAGTGGCCCTCAGTTATAAGTGGTCGCCACTCCTTGAATGTAACACTACATAATAACATTTTTGCATTCTCACTACAGTTTCTTCCCCCCACAATTGATGAATTAGGTGGTTTGTCCAGGACACAATCTTTTTCTGGTCTGTCACCCAGCATGATCTGTTTTTAGTTTCCCAGTCTTTCTTTCCATTGAAACCACAAGATAGAATTGTATTGTAATGAGAGTCAGGAGGTGTAATCACAGACAGGGGGCACCACAGCCAATCACTGAGGCATCTGAGTAAGTGCATTGATTAATATTTTGTAACTTGCCCACATAAGCAATGTCTACCTGGAATAAACAGAGCAAGCCAATTCCCTGCTGTCCAAAATCACTGATTTATCACCGCTTTGTAATCACAGGACCCTTTTCCTCCCTCCCATAGACCAACTAATGACTGACGAGGATATAAATCCATACACCTATCCGTCATCCCTGACACGTCTGAGCACAAGGTAATTTTTGGAGTGTCAGATAAAGGTGTCAGCTATTTCTGGGATGGGATTTGAGTTATTGGGAAACGTATTCAAATGTGTCTTCTAAATTAAACCAATTATTATTCCTGGTTACATTTATATTTTCCATAAATTATCTATACCCAACAAGGTTACTATAGGGAAGTCATATGGATAGACTGGTATTTTTGGCATTATGGGCCCTAAATTTAATATCCTCACTTTGCTTTTGGGCACAGATATAGGAGAACTGTATAAATGATTTAAGCCTTTAAGAAACAGTCTTTTTAAGTGTTAAAGGGGTTTTGACACGATCTAATGTTGACGTGGGATCCTCAAAAATGGGTATTTAATCACTTTTCTAAATATATGTGATTAAAAAGAGTGAAGCCTCTGAGAGTTACAGCATTGCTCAGTCCCCCTTAGTTTCCTGACAGTTTACATTAGACACGAGCAGGACACGGACAGGAGCTGATCTGGCCGCGTTTGCGTGTTTGCACTTCTTATCTGATGACAGGGAACATGAAGGAGCTTGCAAGGCACTGTGGAGAAAGAGTCTGTATCTTTTGTATAGAGAATCCACTTATTGTAATGTAATTATTTGAGTAAACATTGCAGATGCTCTCTGCTTCCTGGCTTCTCAGCCCCCACTCCCTTTCCCCACTGCAGCCCATTCATGATGCTGCATGCTTTGTTTATCTTTTCTCCTGAGCAGGTAAGGGGTAAGGAACTCACTTCTTGGTAAAACCCCTTTAAAGAGGATGTCTGGTGAATCATAAAATAATCTCAACTGGCTCTCCTGGGTCTTCATTCATCTACCTGTGGTGTTTTCTGTGCTAATTTGTTCTTTTCCTGTGCTGTTTGTAGCGTCCCGTCTCTGTAGCTGAGCTGCAGCATTTCCTTTTTGCCTTTGCCCTGTAAAACGAAAAGCCCCAGGATTCTTTGCTGTTTTTTGTCCATCTCCCTCCCTCCCAATCTCAGTCGTAGTGCAGCCCTCTGATTCCAACCTCATGTTGAAAGTCTTGGCAATAAGACAAAAGGTGGGGGCTTCAAAGGCTGTTCTGAAAAAGGCCACCTGATCTCCTGGGCTTGACACACAACTGTTTCCTTTGTCTAGAAACACAGAACTACTGAGCTTCCTATCATCAAATATCTGATGTAGAACTACCCACAGAAAATGTAATAAAAGTACATTAATGATGGGCCTGACTATGGAACTTTAGCCATATATTTTTTCCCATCAACGTAGCTGTGTGAGGGCTTGTTTAGATATTTTAGTGCCAGCATTTAGGCTTGTATAAGTTAGGTTTACTCTACAGCTCGGCTTGAATATGTTATAAAATAAGCATAGTTTTTTTATGTTTTAGTGCTTGTGCAATAAAAACATGTTTTACAGAAGTCAGTAATGACTTTTTTCCTTTGCTGCAGGATCACATTGGGCCATTGGGGAGCAAGGAAAACCCTGGTGGGTCCCTGGGCATTGTGGACCCCTAGGCATTTACATAGCAGGTCTGGGGCTGCTTTACAGGGAGAAAGTCAGACAGGGCAAGACAGAAAGCTATAGGCAGAGCGCAAGAATCATGAACAGTTATCTAGTAACTGTAGGGTGGGCCCCAAGTATCAACTCCCATGGTGGGCTCGAAAAATCAGCTCCATTGGTGGACTCCAAGGATTAATTTCACTGGTGGGCCCTAAGAACCAACTGCACTGCTGGGCCCCATGAATCAACTGCACTGGTGGGCCCCAAGAACCAACTCAACTGGTGGGTCCCAAGAACCAACTCCACTGGTGGGTCCCAAGAACAACTCCATGGTGGGTCCGAAAAATCAGCTCCATGGTGGACTCCCAAGGAACTAATTTCCATGGTGGGCCCCAAGAACCAACTGCACTGGTGGACCCCAAGAACCAACTCCACTGGTGGGTCCCAAGAATCAACTCCACTGGTGGGTCCCAAGAATCAATTCCAGTGGTGGGCCCCAAGAATCAACTCCACAAGTGGACCCCAAGAATCAATTCCAGTTGTGGGCCCCAAGAATCAATTCCAGTGGTGGGCCCCAAGAACCAACTCCACTGGTGGACCCCAAGAATCAATTCCACTTCGGCACTGCATAGCCTAATGAGGGCTTGTTTTTCATGTGATTACTTATAGAATATAAATAGTAAGATAACTTTATTTTACAGGTTGTTACAGTTGTGTCAGTATATATACTTTTGTTGTTTACCAAGTATTAACAAAAGCTTGAGCTGTGGTCATATTCCATATATATATATACAGAATATAATTTTTGGTTAAAGAATAGAGGAAGGTTTTTGATCTGACTTTCCGGATCATCTATGCAAAAATAATTTTACCTGAAGGACATACTAAACTAAGGTGTGTTCTGTTCTTAGCATCACAGTTGTCTTTAAACTTGTACTCGGTCAGTCTACCTATTTAAAAAGTGAAAAGTAGTCACTGTGCTGTTTGAGATTATGGTGTGTACCACACTGAACATGGACCAAAGGAAGCTAAAAAGAGAGTTGTCAAACATGGTAAGGGATATAAGTCCAGCTATAAGAACAGCTTGATGTTCTTGTTACTATAGTTGCTCATATTATTCAGAAGTTTAAGGTTATTCAGAAGTCTCAGTAAGAGTTACAGAAATAGTTTTTTTGTTTTACATTTTTCAGTTGAACCACAATTCAAGTCTGATGTTTCATTAGTTGATTTTCAGTAAATTTAAATGTATTATTACTTTTGTCAGTTTTGAATTTTTATATATATTTGTGGGTATTATGCACCCGTGATACCCTAGTCACTTTGCTGCAAGTCTCTTATGCAACATTGACATCTGATTTTTAGCCTTTGTCTATTGTATTAATTGGAATATCTTTACAAAAGCTGTCTTGTTCAATACCCCAGTGAAGCTTTGATGGGGTTATATGAATGTATTGAGCAAACTACAGTAGGCAGAGGTATACCAACTGCCTAGTTTGCCTACCTGAACCTTTTGGTAAGGGGTGAGAAAGATGTACGAAACGGGTTCAGGAACTGTTATGGTGGGGTTGTGCCTTCAGCGGTTGAAACAGGAGATAACTCTGATCATGGGTGTTTAACCAGTTGGATGTTGCATCTTAGCAGTTATACACAGGGGAGGTGCCCCCTCTCACCTCCTGATTGGATCTCTTAACATGCACTCACAGGGTGCCGCCCAGCAGTTATGGCAGCTGGGAGCCTAATGCAAGCTCCTTAGCCCGCCATCTTACTGCCCCTATCACAACGGAGAGCTGGAATTGCTTTAGTATTGAGGAATAGTGTACAAGTGTTCGTGCCCCCTAAGTATCTGTCTGGCCTCCCCCAAAGCTTTACACTACATTTTCTGCTTCTTCAGATTAGTTGCTAAATATAAATTAAAACCTCCAACAAGCTCAGCAGGAAGTCAGTGCATATTGACGTAATTTCCATTTCAGCAGAACAGAGTGATCATAAGCTACAAGCGAGAAAGCCTCCATTGACAAAAAGATGATCAATATCAGGTACCAGCTGCACATAGACCGAGAGAAATGTAACTCAAGATGAAGAGGGGAGGCAGGATGGATGGGGACCCGCTTTTAAATATTGCAATTTTGCAGCCGTATATAAAATCACTGCAAATAACAAAGTGCTTTGTGCCAAATGACAAGTTGGGCTCTGCTACATCACTATCTGATTGGTTAAATTGCAAATGACAAAGAACCGTACACTGCAATGAGCCTCGCTGACGTGTGATATTACCAAATAAATTGGTATGAGCTATGGCTAATAAAAACAAATCGCAGCCCCCTATCACTGAGTCCGGTCCGCTTAGCGGGATTTTGACCCCTGAGATTTTAGTCATCAGGATTTAATTCCCAAGCAATCAATGGCCATTACTTTTTGAATGATCGTCTGGGGCCGTAAGTCAAGCTGAGCTCGGAGTGTTCAATGCTGATAAATTTGGGATGGACAAGTACAAAACAGTTGAATTACTAAATATTCCAGATTGTACATCTGATTTGGAGGACTTTAAGGCGACATCTACCTTCAGAGACACCTTTCTGAAGGTAGATGTCGCCAATTTTTTTTTTTACTTATTAAATCAAGCCCCTGATCCATATTCTTTTCCTCTCAGTCGTTTTTATTTCCTGATTGTAGATTTCTCTATTCGGCCGTCTATATATGATTGTGGGGAAGACATTCTTGCTTGCACTGCTTTAACAGCAGAGAGATACTTTACAGCAGCTTCATGCCCATAGGATTTTTAAGACAGTCTGTCCCATAGACTTGTATAGGAGAGTTTTCACTGTGAAGGGAGGGGAGAGGGGGAGCTGTGACATCTCCTCTTGTGACTGGTGGAGTCTGTGTTATCTGCACACAATGGTGTCTCCTTTCAGTGTGACTCTGCTTTTACTGATAATGAGCACACTGCTGAAAAACAGGAAGTGTCAGACGATTATTAGGCCTAGTGGCCAAAGTGAGAACTGCAGGACTTACGAATTATTAAAAAAATACTGAAAGTGATATGGAAAATAAAAAAAAAAAATAACCAAAAATTCCTACAAAATGTATTTAACATAAAAATGTGAGTTAAACAATAAGTTATTTTTTGATGACACATTCCCTTTAAGGAGAACCTTTCATAGAAAATGACAAATTATGTTGAGTATTTGCACTTTTCCAACATAATTTCGGTTGCTAACCATTTTCAAGGTCTCTACTTGCTTAAAAAGTGTGAGTGGCATATACTGCAATAGTACAACCTATTAGTGATCTGTGCTCAATGGCATAGATACCAAAGAAGACCACCATTCACCTAATATGGGGCCCTTGAGAGATGGGCCCAGCTCTGATTGGTCTCATCTTTTTTTTGTTAGAGGTGGTGCATGCTCCAAAAGAGCAAGTAGATGAGTATCTGACCATGGAAAACAAACACCAAACCCTGGGGGCCCTGTTATACTATTTGCATTAGGACCCCTCTGTTCTGTTCTGGTTTTAAACGCCTGAGCTTCCCGCTGCTTCTGGTCTCACTGTCACTGCACTGTCACCTGCATCTGTTATCACCTCCAGTCCAACGTCACATAGATATTTCTAATGTCTTGCTGAGATGGAAGTGATCTCAGACGGAAGTCATGTCTGAGTGAGTAGCGGGAGCTCCAGGTAATGAGTAAGTTAACTCAATCAAAGCCAGTAGAAAAGAAAAAAAATCCTAATTTAGAGTTAAGGGCCGTTCACGGCTTATTGCAGGGACGGATTGCAGCCGTATTGCGTGCTCTACTGCGCTGCAATACGGCTGGAATCTGTCCCAGCCATTACGGTAATCCACAGTTCTCATAGAGAACTATGGATTCCGTCTCTCCGTACCGCTCGGCGAATCCGCCGGGCGGGGAGAAAGTGACATGTTCATTATCCCGGAGGAATACGTGCCGTGAATAATGATTGTCTATGGGGCCGGCGGGCAGCGCCTCTGCCCCGCCCCCGCCTTGCCCCTTACTCAAGCCGTAATTGCGGGCGAAATCCGTCCCGCAATTATGGCTTGAATAAGCAGTGTGAACCGGGCCTTAGGCTATGTTCACACGGCTTAAAATGGGCCATATTTCGGTCCGTAATTACGCGCCGAAGTGCGCAAATTACGGGCTGAAAACTTCCCAGTCATTACGGTAATTCACAGTTCTCATAGAGAACTATGGATTACGTCTCCTCTCCCTGCTCGGCGAATCCGCCGGGCGGGGAGATAAGTGACATGTCAATTACCAGCGGTGTATAACGCGCCGCTGGTAATGCAAGTCAATGGGCCAGCGAGGTGCCGGCCCCCCACCCCCGCCCCCGTCCACACGGCGTAATTGCGGGCGTAATTACGTCCCGCAGTTAAGCCGTGTGAACATAGCCTTAGGGTTATCAATGCAGATGAGGACTCGATTTAGAGGGTTTGGGTCAAAGAAAGAAAAATTGTGTTCAGGATACCCCAAACCAACATTTTTTCATAGGTTTGGGACAGGGACAGAAATGAGCAACATAACTAGCGGCACTTTTGGAGCTAAAGTAGGTAACACTAACGGAGTCAGTATGGTAGATAGTTATGAGGTTGGTATAGCTGACACTTTTGGAGGTATAGTAGGCAGGGCATGGGGACAGGGATGCTATGAGGACAGTATTGGCAATATTACTGTCAGGGGCCCTGATCAAGTAAACAAAAGGGTCTCACAGATGTGGTGCAAGATAGGAACCGTAATAGATACACGGGCCCAAATCCTCTGGCTGTATGTGGCCACTCGAGTTACCGATGGCAGCCCTGCAGGGAGGGATTTAACATCTTGCAGTAAACCCCCTCATTTGTATGTACAGACATCACGATTAAGTCACTTGCGCATCCTATATCCATAGTTGTTTATGGCAGTATTCATACAGAGAACAGGGGACTACAGGTCGAAAGCATTGGGAACACTGTGCATAATTCTTCTTGTTTTGTGACTACTGAATATTCCCATATTGAGTTGCGGTCTCTTCCTCCAGCCATGTATGAGGCAGCTTCTCGCTTTGAGCCATGGACTGTGCTGCCTCTCTCCATACATCACAGCTGGGCTGGAGGGATTTTAGTAGTAGGAAGGCTTTGTAGAAAATACTCTCTGGGGTGTATGTGACTTATGAGGAGCTCCATATTAAGCAGCAGCTAATGTGAGAAGCTGAGTGAGGTCGACGTAAGTAAGGAGGTTATACTTTTTAAAGTCAATCTCTATTTTCCACCTAATGTCTCCCTCTAGCCTTCCTCCGAGGATGGTGTATGACATACACATTCAGTCATCTGGCTCCTGCCCTTTTCCCTTCTATCTTGCTTGTTTTTATCCTCAAGCAATAAAACTGGCCATAGACATCTTTAACTGCAGTTCATTGCAGTTCCAACCAAATTTGGTGAGATCCGGTAGCAACCTGTTGTATACGGTGATCATACACATAGACTGGCTATATACATTATACAGATGTGGCTCAGAATTCATTCGACCTAGAACAATGTTTCCAACTCTCCTAGGACATGCACACTCAGCTTGGTTGAGCATGCATGTGTTCTACATGTGTGGGAATGCAGTGAGCCACTGACATGACCTCTGTTATGTCCATGTATGCATCTTTGCCAGTGGCTGATCTTATAGAGTAGAAATACACAAAGTGGTCTTGGTGTGGTCACAGTGTGGTTGTGATGAGATTGTGAAGCACCTGCAACACCCCAGACAAGTGATTTGTTTTTCTTAATTTGCTTAATAAGCAGCCACACAGACTTGGTGAACACCAGCCCCTAACTGTGGATGTTGACCTGCAAATCTGTGTGTGAATCTGTCGCCAATTTTTTTTTAACTAATTAAAACAAGATACTGATAAATATTCTTTTCTTCTTGGCCATTCTAATTTTCTGATTGTAGATTTCTCAATTCTGCTGTCTGTATATAATTATCTTGTTCCACTGCTTTTAACAGCATTTAGAGAGATGCTCTACAGCAGCTTCATGCACATAGGAGCCTTAAAGGGGTTGTCTCATTACATTGATTCATCTTACCTCAGTCTTGTTTTCTTGGTTTCACTTTGAATTCAGGGGAGTGTTTACTGGCTTCTACTAGGCTGCAGTAGAAGCCAGGTCTGTAGCTATAGTGACCAGTGCTGGCAGCCTATCAGGATAGATCAAACGGGTCTGTAGCTATAGCGACCTGAGGAGCTGATGCAACCCATACAAGAGGAGATATCTAGGAATAGGTAGGACACTGGTAATGGACATATATTGCAAAGTGACTTATTTTTGCAAGATCTTTAACATAAAACGCAATCCTTGTAGTGAGACAACCCCTTTAAGACTGACTCAGTCCCATTGACTTCTATAGGAGAGTTTTCTATGCATGCGCTGTGACCTGGAAGAAGTCAGTGTACAGGGAGGGGAAGAGGAGGAGCTGTGACCGTCTCCTACTCTGACTGGTGGATCCTGTGTTATCTATACACATTGGGGTCAAATTTCAGTGTAACCCTGCTTGTGCTGATAATGAGCAGACTATTGAAAATCGTTCTCTACAGAACAGGAAGTGTCAGACTATTAATAGGCCTAGTGGCTAAAGTGAAAACTCCAGCACTTCAGAATTGTTAAAAAAAAATATTGAAAGTGATATGGAAAAATGAAAAATAACATAACCAAAAATTCTTAAAAATGTGCTTAATGTGAAAACATGAGTTAAACAATAAGTCCATTTTTTGATAACACATTCCCTTTAAGCTAATTAATATCACTAATGCAGGGTAGCGCATCAGTTCTTGGCTCCATCACACCCAAATTGTTACCATGCCCAAACTTCTTGATGTACTCTTAATCTGATGGATACAAATGATTTGACATGTAAAAATCCAATATGCCCGATAATTTTTTCTACTAACACCTGCCTTCAGGTAAGATTCAGGACACCCTCATATAAACTAGATGGTCAGTCAGTTCTTATCATTTATCTAATGTGTACATGTTTTAAGTATAAAACAATATTTTCTAATCTCTCTCATAATTAGGCAATTTTGTGATGTGTTTTTATTACCATTTCTGTTGGTTTACTACAGTTATTTCATAACAGAAAGCTTATTAGTTCTCCCTGTCTGGAGACACAACAGCTCTGTACCCAGCCCAAGAGATCAGGTGACTAACGGGGTTAGGCTTTTTCAGGACAGCTTATGATGCCTAAAAGGGTTCACAGTTTTCCATCAATATAGCTTAGTCATTGTACAAATTAATGTGCTGCAACTTTGTAGCAGAAATTGTGTTTAGTTAATCATCATTAAAGGTTTGTCCCACTACAAGGATTGCTTTTTTTTTTAAAAAAATTTTTGGGCAAAAAAAAGTCCTTTTTGGGCAATAAAATGCCCCATTACCCCAGTGTCCTCCCCTATTCCTAGTTTATGGGCCTCTTGTATGGGCTGCATCAATGAAAGGAGAAAACCCCCCTTTAAAAGGAAATCCCTTTTTGGTTTTAAATTAAATAATTTTTGTTCCCTTTTAAAAAAATCCAGTCTAAAAATACCTGTTAAGAGAGTGTCCCCCCACCATGCCATTTTTGGATGGGCAGGGTCGATGGGAATATGCCATGCCCCCCTGATGCAGGGGTTTTTGTCACGCCCCTGAAAACCCCCCGGGAACTCCCTCCCCGGGTCACTAGTTTTCCCTGGACTAGCACTTGGAAAAGGGATGGGGGAGGGGTTTGAGAAACCCTTTTTAAATTTTTTTTGCTAGCACCTATTAAGCTACAGGGGTTATGTGACTATCTACAGGGGGCATTTTAAATACCAACGGGGGGGCTTTTAAGTAACTAATTTACGGGGGGCAAATGTGTTTTTTCCCCTACAGGGGAACTTATATAATATACCTCCCTACAGGGGGAAAAGCAACTACCTATAGGGGACCAAATAAATCTCCCTACGGGGGCATTTAATTTAATTTAACAGGGGCATGAAAACAACCTACAAGGGGTATATATCAAACCTACGGGGGGCTTTTAAAAATATCCCTTTACATCCCAAGGGGCAGGTAATTTACTTCAGGGGGCAAATATATAAACCCTACAAGGGGGCATGTAAATTTTTTAACCAAGAGATAAATAAAAAAACCTACAATACGGGGGCTTGTAATTTACTGCCCAGGGGGCATAAACCCCAAAAAAAGGGCAAAATATATCTACCCAAACGGGGGGCATAAAACTATTTACAGGGGGCATATATAAAATTTTACCCCCTCCCAAGGGGGCATGTAAGTATTTTAACGGGGGGCATGAAACCCTAACTACAAGGGGCATATAAAATCTACCAAAAGGGAAGAAATAAATATCCCCTACAGGGGGCATGTAACTATTTGCAGGGGGCAAATATAAATATACCTACCTGCATGGGCATATAAAAATTTAAAACCTTTAACCTCCCGGGGGCATGAAACCCAAACTAAAGGGGACATATATATCTACCTACGCTGATTGTATAAAAAATTTTTTTTAATTTAAAAACATGAATTTTTTGCTGACCCACAGAGCTGACAATCAAGATGCAGTTATATAATATTGGTGACCCCCCAAAAACTATAACCCTAAGATGTTTGCAGAAACCCACTTTTTTTGTTTTTTGGGGTGTTGTTATAACCCTGGATAATGTTCCTTGGTTGAGGCCCCGGGGAAAAACCCCTTTTAGCTGGGCTTTTTGGGGCCGTAGACATAAAGAATAAAAAACTACATTTCATTAGTATAAGTCATTTTCTTTGGGCCCAAAACAAATAGCAAGTGTTTTTTTTTTTTTATTAAATGATTGTTTATCTTTAAAGAAGACCTGTGACCTCTTCTATCACGTCTGTTTTAGTAAATCCTTGTGTTCTTTGTGAAATAATCCTTTTCCCCTTTTATTACTGAAAACAGTCAGATTTTGTTTTCCCCAAACTATGAGTGTGGGCCTGCAAAGCCTTACATTTCCAATCATGCTAATAGTCCCGTGTGGGGGGCGCCCACCTGACGAATTTAGTAATACAAATTTTTTTTAGGGGGAATAACAGAGGGGGAAAACACAGGGCATCGGAAAAATAAAAAAACCCCAAAATATGATTTCACAAGTAACCCATAAAATTTCTTTTTTTTTTTTTACTTCTGTGTTTTTTATTAACCCTTGGGCCCCTTGCAACTCCCCCGGGCCCCAACCCCGGGCCTTGTGGATAATAATTATGGAGTTGGGGGACAGGTATGAAAACTGTCAAAGTCTTTAAAACTTTTTTTTTTGCCCCCAACCAAAAAACCCCCAAACCCAAAAAGAGCTTCCTTTCAATTTTTTTACCCGCACTACTGAAATAAAGCAAATTCCCGGGTTGGTTTCCCATGAGCTCTGAATTTGGTTGGGTATGGGGCCCAAAAAAAATGAAAAAAAAATCCCCTTTTGGCCTTTAAAAACAAGGGGGTTTTTATTTACAAAAGGCCCCTTTTTGTTTTGGGGTTCCCATTTTTTTTTTTGTTTTTAAAAAACTTTTTAAGGGGTTTTTTTTCTATTTTCCCAAAAAAAAATGCAATTAACCCCCGGGGGCCAGAAAAACGGGAAAGGTTTTTTTGAAACAGAAAGGACACCCAACCTAAAAATTCACCTTTTTTAAAGGGGTTAAAACCCCGGGTTTTTTTTTTCTTTTTTAGGTTTTTTTTAAAAAAAAAATTTTAATTTAAAAATTTTTCCCCCCACCCATAAAAAAAATTCCCTTTTTCCTTTTATTGGGATTTCCCCCAAACCCATTAAAGGGCCCCCCCAAACCCCCCTTGGTTAATTGGGGAAAACTTCCTTTAAAATTCTTTAAAAAACTCAAAATTTGTTTCCCCCAAAAAATCAAAAACCAAAATCGAAAAGCTTAACCAACCCCAAATTTCCAAGCGGTTGCCCCTGTTCCCATTTCAATAAAAGTGGCCCCAATTTTTTTGGGGGGAAAAAATTTAAAAGGGAAGGCTTCCGAATGGTTGGCCCTGAAAACCCTAATTTAAAAGGGTTGCCCCTTTTGGGAAAAAAAAGAAAAGAAAAATTTTATTCCCCCCCAAGAAGGTTTTTTCAATTAAAAAAATTGGGTTTGTGTTTTTGTTAATAGGGGGCCTGATGGGTTTTTTAAAATTTTTTCTATCCCTAAATTAAAAAAGGGGTTAAATTTTTAAGGGTGGAAAAAAAAGCCGTTCCCTCCTTTTTTCCTTTCAAAAAAATTTTCCCCATGCATAACCTTTTTTTTGGAACAACCAAAATGGCCTGTGGGCCCCCAACCCGCAGCATCCCCCACCGCTGGCCCCCCGGGGTGAGTCAAGGGGGGCTTCTTAAAGGGGTTGTCTCACTACAAAGGAAATTTTTTTTTTATTAAGGGTTTTGAAAAAACAAGTCACTTTAATATGCATCCATTAACAGTGTCTTACCTATTTCCCAGATATCCCCCTGAAAGGGCTGCAAAAACGGCCCCCTCTTGTCACTATAAAACTACAGACCTTTTTCGATATTTTCCCCGATAGGCTCCAGCAAAGGGGTTTCAATAAGCAAACTGTTCGATCTCTCCCGAAAAAGGGTTTCCCCGCGCTGGTTTTGCTATTTGCTACAGAC
The DNA here is from genome assembly GCA_025379985.1 of Phyllomedusa bahiana. Lineage (NCBI taxonomy): Eukaryota > Metazoa > Chordata > Amphibia > Anura > Hylidae > Phyllomedusa > Phyllomedusa bahiana. Next base: position 51,444 of record JAODAL010012435.1, on the reverse strand, counting down.
CTGTTTGATTCCCCCTTTTAAGGGCTGCCGGTGCTGGGTTTCAAACAAAAGACCTTTGGGTTCCCCCAAAACTGCTCATCCCGCAGGCCATAGAACCATAAAAACAAAAGCCCGAATCAAAATGAAAATAAAAACAGGACCGAGGTAAGATAATTTGTGTTTGAACAACCCCCTTTTAAGGGGAAAAGTTCATACAGGGGAATTTATGGGGGTTTTTTGGGGCTGTTTTTAAAGTACATGCTTTAAAAATGCAATAGCTCCCAGGCGCTTTCTGCCTCGTAAACGTTTCCTTTTTTTTCGGCAAATTTAAACCTCTAAAGGAGTAACAAGGTCACTTTTTTAAGGGATACAAATAAAAACCCTACTCCCACAATACAAAACGTACAACCTGGTTTTGAACAACGACAAGAATTTTTAACATAGCATTTAATGAATCTTTTGGGGGTTTGGAAAAAGAAATTTTTCCGTAAACGCGAGGCTAATTTTGGCGCCAAAAACGATGTCTTTAACATAACCCCAAAATGTTAAAAACCCCCCCACCCGCAAGAACCCCTCCTTGATTGGGGAATGTTTGGTTCGGGGGAAAGGGTGTTGGGGGGTTGGGGTTTAAAGAAACCAAGGCCGGCGCTGACTAGCGGAAACCCCAAGCATGTTTATTAAAGGTATTTTTAAAAAGGGTTTTTAAAGTAATTTTTTCCCTGTAAATTTTATTTATTGTGTGATTTGTAGAAAAAATGTATCTGTACATTGACCTTTATAGATTTCTAACTATTAGGGTATGTTTTTTTTAACGGGTTAAATTCGGTGCGGGATTTTTTATGCATATTTGGCTCTAAATTTACGGGGGGAGTTGTGCCCGAAATTTCGGGGAATCCCCTAGACCTTTGTAGAAACTTTGGGGTTATGCCTCCCTCCCTTTCCCCGCTCGTTTCAATACGAACGTAAATGTAAAAAGGGACGGGGAGATAAGGGGCTGGTTCCCAAAAAAATTGAAGGGGAATAAAACGTCGCAGTTTAAAAAAATGGGCAATTGGGGGGTTTGGGGGGCTTTAAAACCCCCCCCAACCCCCCCCCGCGGGGGTACGCGTTTTTATCAAATTAAACTATCTCAATACATTTTCAAACTAACCTATTTCCTTTTTTATCCTTTTTCCATCTATCTCTATCTATTTCATATCTATTTCATATCCACTTATTTATCTATCTACATCATTCTTTTTATCATTCTATCTATCTCACATCTATCTATTACATCTACTACTATCTTCTAGTCTATCTATCTCCATCTATCTATCTACTATCTATCTATCTATTATCTATCTCATATACATTATCTATCATTCATCCATTTATCTTTTTATCTATCTCATATCTATTTATCTATCTTTTTCGTATCCACTTATTTATCTATCTACATCATTCTTTTTTATCAGTCTATATCATTCTATCTACCTAGCTATCTGATATCAATCTATTTCATACCTATCTCAATCTCATATCTATCTATCTATCTTTTAATCCATAAATCGTGCCCCTACAACCTGCCCTAAAAAGCCACCTTTTCTACGTATCCGTCGCCCCTATACTGATGACACCAATAGATTTGAATGATCATCCATTACTGACAGCTTCTTCTATGGATGGTGTAGGGCAACAAATCCGTTTTTATTACCACAAGGAAATCTCTAAAAATCCTCTTTATTCCTAGGGAAGCCCTATTCATTTACTTACCTCAACGGAGCTGGGTATTATAGCACCAGACAAAATATTTCCAATTTTTTGTTTGTATTCTTGCTTAGTTACATAATGTTGCCTGTTTTTATACCAAGTGTCTAAGAGCAAGGTATAGTCAGTCTGGCATCATCAGGTGCAGCTTTTGGGGATAGATAGGTATCCTCTCTAGTGCCTGTGAATAAGGCCACTTTCACATGCTCTCACTTGATTCCTCTTTGGTTGCTGTAGCATTGTGTAAGGTGGCTGGAGGCTATAAGGTAGTTTTGCTGAAGTTTATTTTATATATTTTTTTAATTTAACGTGGAAATACAATGAGCAAGGAAAATGCTTGCAGCAAATTGTCATGTAATATAATAGCAGACCTACACAAATTAGCTAGACCCGCTCCTTTAAGAAGCGCAGTTTTGTGATACGGCACTTCGATGTAAACGCTCCTTAGCAGTAGATTCCTTTAAACGACTTTTGTCCCTATAAATTTTATAACGTGAACTGTATAATTTGCTTCTCATCAACCATTTAATTTACAAATCAGAGATGCACGATCTGAACGAAATTATTACTCGCCGTTCTATATTAAGAAATCCTTGGTCGTCTTGGGTCTGCCACACTTTGCATTCTAAGTGCAAAAGAACTTTCTATAATAAGATAATGAGCTGACACACGCTTCCAGGAATGCTTGGCAGATCGGAACATTTAGGCAATGTTCACACGGCTTATTTCAGAACGTATTTACATCGGATCGCCGATCGTAAATACGTTCTGAAATCAGGTGAAAATCAGTTTCAAATAAGTGTCACTAAGTGTGGCAGTATTTGGTAACTGATTTCCCGACGGATTCACCATCCCCAATTTATTATAGGTGGTGAATCCGTCCGTAAATAATTTACATGCACATTGTTTTTTTCCGGCCGTTTTGCGGCTGCAATCCGGCGGCAATCCGGAACGGAAATAAGTGTCGTCTGAACGACGACACATATTTCCCATTAAAATGAATGTAAAACGCCCAGTTACTTGTTTGTAACTGATTTCACAACGGATTTGCGGCCATAAATAAGGCTGCAAATCCGTTGCGAAATAAGCCGTGTGAACGAGGCCTTAAGGTCAGGCGTAGTACACGTCATTTTTACATTTTAACCACTGGGTACATGGAGGGAACAAAGTGACATCTGCAATCAGCTAGGTATTTGGACACAAATACGTACCTACAAAATTTTAGTGGTGAGATAACTGAGCTCTGCAAAAAGTTCATTTTGGTTAGAGTGATTTTAATTTTAAGTAGGTGGAATAAGACCCTGAAACTGTAGCCCATAACTAGTATTCTAATTACATGTCCTGTAGAACCCAGTTGGTCCAATCCAGTAAATTCAGAACCTTTTTACTTTAGTGGAACACCTGAAAAATGATTGGTGAATGGGTTTTTTGATGCGTTTTTTTGCAGAAATGCACAGCATTAATAACAGTCTTCAGTATGTCCTTAAAGGGGTTGTCTCACTATATCGATTCATCGTACCTCAGTCCTGTTTTCTCAATTTCATTTTTGAATTCAGGGGTGTGTTTACTGGCTTCTACTAGGCTAGGTCTGTAGCTATAGCAACCAGTGCTGGCAGCCTATCAGGAGAGATCAAACAGGTCTGTAAACAAACAGTCCATAGAACAAAGAGAGTGTTAAATAGTCCATAGACTTAAAGGGAATCTGTTGCCATTTTTTTTATTTTTACTTATTAAATCAAGACTGACCCATATTCTTTTCTTCATAGCCGTTTTATTTCCTGATTGTAGATTTCTCAATTCAGTCATGTGTATATGATTGTGGGGACAGCATTTTTGCTTGCACTGCTTTTAGCAGCATTTAGAGAGTTGCTTTACAGCAGCTTCATTGCACATAGGAGCCTTAAAGGGGTTGTCTCACTACATTAATTCATCTTACCTCAGTCCTGTTTTCTTGGTTTTACTTTGAATTCAGGGGCATGTTTACTGGTTTCTACCAGGCAGCAATAGGAGCCAGCTTTGTAGCTATAGCGACCAGTGCTGGCAGCCTGTCATGAGAGATTGAACAGGTCTGTAGCTATAGCGACCTGAGGAGCTGATGGAACCCATACAAGATGGAATATCTAGGAAAATGTAGGAGACTGTTAATGGAAACATATTGCAAAGTGACTTGTTTTTGCAAGATCTTTAACATAAAAAGCAATCCTTGTAGTGAGACAACCCCTTCAAGGATACCTTATAAACCTATGGTTAAAATATAAATATCTTATTCCACATACCTCCCTGTAACAACCAGATTCATGGGTTTAGTTGACCTATACAAATACTCAAAGGCAGCACATCTACTGGATTTCAGATACATCTGGTGATATCTCCTGACAAGTTGTTCTTATGTTCGACTAACCAATAATAATAATAATGTATACCCTTGAAAAATACTGTACCTTACCACTGACAAACCTACCCTTCCCTTAGTCTATAGACAAGGGAGAATAAGGCAGAGATATAGAGATATCCCTGCCTATGAAACACAGGGCCCCCGACCCGGAATGGGCAACCCGTCTGGAACCTATCCCCTCGGAGGTCGCTACAATCTTCCTCCAATATGGTGCAAAGTAGATATGTCCAGGGAATAGCAATAAGCACCACCAATAAATCCCTTTAAAGTTAGATAATAGCAATATTTTACAATCTCCAACGCGTTTCCTGCAAAGTTCTTGGGTTCATCAGGATGAGATAGAGATATTTTCAACCGTATATACTATAAATCCTACATCACTTATTGTTTGTGTTGAAAATATCTGTTTCTCTCCCTGATGAACTGAAGAACTTTGGGGGAAATGCGTCAGAGAATGTAAACTATTGCTATTATCTGACTTTAAAGAGAATTATTGTTGGTGCTTATTTGTAGGATACATGGGACAACTCCAGTGTCTGTATATATATTTAGGGTTGGTAAACTTCCTGTTATTGTTATTCCCTTTGGACATATCTGCTTTGCCCCATATTGTAGGGAGATTGTAGGGACATCTGAAGGGATAGGTTCCAGAAGGGGTCGCCCTTGTCGGGGCGAGTGCTCTGTGTTTAAGAGGTGGGGATATCTCTATATCTCGTCTTTACTCTACCTCATCTACAGTCTAGTGGAAGTGTAGATTTTTCTGTGGTGAGGAGTCTATTTTATTTTTATATCATTAAAAGGATTGTTTTATGTAATATTTTTGATGGGTATACACTATTGTGCTTGGTCTAGTTAAGGTTCAGTGGTACTCCCACCTCAATCTGGGGATAGGCTTCCTTAAAACATCTAAGTCTGTGTTCGTTGATCTTATGTTAGGTAGAATGTCAAATAAAATGCACCATTCAAGTAGGAGATTTTGGTTTCAGCATAATCACTGACTCTGAAGGGCTGTCTAATTTAAAATAATTTTTTTTAGACCATAGGAATTACTACTTAATAGAGGGGTGTCATCTGTTCTGGACCTTCATCTCTTGGCCAGTGTAGTGCAGTTGCTCAGAGTATCTCTTACTGTGGAGGACCTGTCCTGCATTAGACGGATACCCTATTGATTGAATAGTTACTGTATAATGCATCATTTCTCCTGTGATGGCGCTTGCAGGTAAACTGAACACTTGTTTCTCGGTTTCCTCACACATCATTGTTATATTGTTAGGGATGCAAGCAAGGTAGACACTTTATAATCAGCTTATTGTCAAGGGACCATTCTAACAAGCATGGATCATCCAAAGCTGAGAATGCTTAGAAGGGAACCGGTCTTAAAGGGGTTTTGCCACGATGTAATGTTGACGTGGGATCCTCCAAAATGGGTATTTAACTTTTCTAAATATATGTGACTACAAAAAAATGAAGCCTGTGAGAGCTACAGCAAATTTCTCTGTCCCCCCTTTGTTGCCTGAAAGTTTACATTAACACAACCAGGACACTGACAGGAGCTGGTCTGGCTGCGCTTGCGTGTTTGCACTTCTTATTTGATGACAGGGAACATGAAGGAGCTTGCAAGGGGCTGGGGAGAAAGTGCAGTGTATGAGGCTGTCTGCTGTATAGAGAATCCACTAATTGTAATGTAATTTTTTTGAGTAAACATTGCACACGCTCCCTTCTTCCTCGCTCTCTGCTCACCCCCCTTCCTCTCACCCCTGCAGCCGTCATGACCCTACATGCTTTGTTTATATTCTCTCCTGAGCAGGTAAGAGGTAAGGAACTCACTTTGTGGCAAAACCCCTTTAATGCCTCAGCTATTCTGGTCTTGGCTTTGCTGATACAATAGGTGGTTAAGGAACATAGTATTGGATCTTAGGTCACTTGGTATTTTAGAAGGCAGTGTTGAGAGCCGACACCCCAGTCCTTTAGCTTTGAAAAGCCTGGGGTACTTAGAACACAGCTCTTATCCTGAAAACAGTCTACCATAGATTTGGGTAACCAAGACAATTTGCTGATTGCAATAATACAGTGGGGTTGCATGAATGTAGCTTTAAGTAGCTGGCTCTAGCAAATTATTTCTTTGCATGTACTGAATAAAACCCTCAGTGCTTTTGATCAAAAATTCTGTCCAGCCATCTCCCTGCCCAGGCAGTCAGCGTTATTTATGGCAATCATGGAGCAGAATGCTAACGGCTCAGCTCAGCGATTACAGCGGTGAGGTTCTGGATGCTTTCTACCGGGTCATTGCTATTATTACTATACCCATACGATCAGCCGGGACTTAATTGTCTCATCTGCATGTTAATGCACAATCATAAGAGAAAGAGAAAAGTTCAGGTCATACAATTATTGTGCTTTTCAGTAGACAGGGACTCGGCCTTCGGTTCCTGGTTGGACGGGTTCATATGTTTTTAAATTGAATTTTTTAAGTTATTCATTAGGGTATCTCTGCATAAAGCAACGAACATCTCATGGACAGTTATTGATGTGCAGGTACAGTCGGCCTTGGTTATGAAGTTGCAGTAGATGCCAATGTAACTTTTTGCACAAGGACATCTATGGAAAAACAGATTAGCAGGGTTTGTTGTTTGGGCCATTCATTGTAGGATAATGGATGTTCAGTCTGTGTGTAGGAAGAGTGGCTGCCCCCTCGTTGTTTTTTTGCACTCCACTCACCTGAACAGGCTTTTAAATCAATGCAGAGTATTTGTAGCTGGAACTTTCTCTTCCTGAAATGTTGAGGACTGAACAGGCACTGAGAGGTAACGTTAGGGTATGTTCACACAGCTAATTGCAATTACGCTTGGTGTTCGGGAACTCGCGTACTCCCGTGATATGGAGGGCGGGGGGAGGGGGGGGGGTTGGAGGTGGCCCGCCGGCCCCATAAACTGTCATTACTCATGGCGCATAAGCACCGTGAATAAATGACATGTCAATTATCTCCCCACGCCTACAATACGATCGTATTGTATACGCGGGGAGAGGAGGCGTAATCCATAGTTCTCTATGAGAACTGTGGATTAACATAACGATTGGGGCACATTTCGCTCGTATTAGAGCACAGTACGTGCTCAATACGTGGCGAAATGCGTCCCAAAATAAGCCGAGTGAACTTACCCTTAGAGTAGGTTCCCACCTGTATTGAGGTCTGCTTGCTGATTGGGAGGTGGGTTTAAGCAGTTTTGATCAAAAATGTGAAGTAAGAACCTCAAAAAATGTTCATGTATTCTAAGCATCAGAAATGCTTTTCCCAAAATTCCTATGTGCCTTTTGATTTGTTTTTTAGTGTTAGTAGTGTGCTACTGATATTGGATTGTGTTTGTGTGTAGGAAGAAGACTGCGGAGCGAGGACAATCCCGACAATATCGGCTCTTATACTGAACCTCATGTGCTTGGGTCACTTGCACATCCCAGAATGCAAAGCAGAGCTTAAAATGGAGCAATGAGGGATTGAGTAAATCTACAGAAGACTGGAAGGAGAGAGTTGCTCTTAGCAATGTAATTAGAGGGATGTTCTCATTTTAGACATTTATGGCATATTGATAGGACATGTCACCAATGCCTGATAGGTGCGGTTCCCTCCTCTAGACCCACATCTTGCTACCTTGAAAACGGAGAGGAGTATGTGCTTGCACATCACTCTCCGTTTATTTCAATGGGAGTTCCGAGTAAGGCCAAACACAGCGCTCAGTTGTATTCAGAACAGAGCTTAAAGGGGTTGTCTCACTACATTGATTTATCTTACTTCAGTCCTGTTTTCTTGGTTTCACTTTGAATTCAGAGGTGTGTTTACTGGTAGTAGAAGCCAGGTCTGTAGCTATAGCAACCAGTGCTGGCAGCCTATCAGGATAGATCAAACAGGTCTGTAGCTATAGCGACCTAAGGAGCTGATGCAGCTCATACAAGAATGGATATCTTGGTAGGACACTGTTAATGGACACATATTGCAAAGTGACTTGTTTTTGCAAGATCTTTAATATAAAAAACAAACCTTGTAGTGAGACAACCCCTTTAAAGGGGTGTTTCCATAAAGTAAAGTGTACTGCACAGGTCGGCTCTAACCCAGCTGCAAGCCAACTGTGCATGAGGGCGGCGCTTGTGACTCCCCATTTACCTCTGTGGGAGCTCCCGAATATAGCTGAGTGCACACTCCATAGAAGTGAAAGAAGATGTCCGCAAGCTCCACTCTCCTCACTCTCAAGCACAGCTGGTTCGCAGCCAACTGAGTGCCGACCTGTGTCGTACACTTTGCTTTGTGGGATCACCCCTTTAAGTGCAACATCCTCTGCCTTGTTCACGGAGACATCCATGGATCTATTCTCAAAAAAGGTGCGTGACCCTCACCTATCAGACATTTGTGACATATCCTATCAATATGTCATAAATGTCTGAAATGGGAAATCACTTTTAAAGAGGATTTCTCAGCTTTCTTAATATGTCTGTTTTTGTAAATTCTTTTATTCCTCAAGAAATAACAATTCTGGGGGATCTTTTCTAAGAACTCTATTACTGCACTTGGAAATATAAGCATTAAAGGGGTTTTGCCACGATCTAATGTTGATGTGGGATCCTCCAAATGGGTATTTAATCACTTTTCTAAATATTTGTCATTAAAAAAGTGAAGCCTGTGAGAGCTACAGCCTGACTAAGATGCCTTTAGTTTCCTGACTGTTTACATTAGACACGACCAGGAGCTGATCTGGCCATGCTTGCGTTGTGTGCACTTCTTATCTGATGGCAGAGAACATGAGCAAGCTTTGAAGGGAATGGAGAGAAAGATCTTGTAGCTTTTGTATAGAGAATCCACTGGTTGTAATGTAATTATCTGAGTAAACATGTAGACGCTCCCTGCTCTCTGCTCAGCCCTCTCCCTCTCCCCCTGCAGCGTTTGTGAAGAAGGAATGAAAGAAGGCTGCCTGCTGAACTTATCTTCTGTCCTGAGCAAATAAAAGAGGGAGAAACAAAACCCATAGAGCTTGTGCACAATACAGTTATGCTCTGTGGATTAGCAAAACAATGTTTGCTCACTACAGAGACTGAGTATCAGGAATGTGCATGGGAGGTGAAGTGATGACATCACAGAGTAAGCACTTGTTTTTTTAAACACAGAAACACAACTCCCCTTTTTTCAGGCTTCAAGAGGGGAATATCAGCCTGTAAGGTAAGGAACTCACTTCTTGGCAAAACCCCTTTAAGGGTCACATGTATGAAAACTGTTTAGGTCTAAAATTGGTTACTATGGGCAAAAACGTGAGTTTTAGACCTAAACGGTTTTCATACATGTGGCCCTAAGTGGCAACTGGGTGTTCCCCATGTCAATAGAGTATATTACTTCACAGTCATACACTGTCAGCACTGATTGGACAGTGTCAGATTGCAAAGGGATACGTCCTATTACATTGCCAGGAAGAATTATAGAGGAACACAGTGTTCTATGAAAAGATGTATCAGACTGGTTATTTCATGAGCAAGTATTTTACTAGAATGGACATATCAGAAGACCTGACAGCTTTGTCTTTAAAGGGAATCTGTTGCCATTTTTTTTTACTTATTAAATCAAGCCCCTGATCCATATTCTTTTCCTCTCAGTCGTTTTTTTATTTACCAGTTGAAGATTTCTCTATTCGGCCGTCTATATATGATTGTGGGGAAGACATTCTTGCTTGCACTGCTTTAACAGCATTCAGAGAGATACTTCACAGCAGCTTCATGCACATAGGATTCTTAAGACAGATTCTGTCCCATAGACTTGTATAGGAGAGTTTTCACTGTGCAGGGAGGGGAGAGGGGGAGCTGTGACATCTCCTCTTGTGACTGGTGGAGTCTGTGTTATCTGTACACAATGGTGTCTCCTTTCAGCCTGACCCTGCTTTTACTGATAATGAGCACACTGCTGAAAAGCTCTCTAAACAGAACAGGAAGTGTCAGACGATTATTAGGCCTAGTGGCCAAAGTGAGAACTGCAGGACTTAGGAATTATTAAAAAAATACTGAAATTGATATAGAAAATAAAAAAAAAAAATAACCAAAAATTCCTACAAAATGTGTTTAACATAAAAATGTGAGTTAAACAAGAAGTCATTTTTTGATGACACATTCCCTTTAACCTGTATAAACCAGCAGAGCTGTATCTAGCGAATAATTATCTAGAGAACAATCATGTAACAGCAGTTTGTGGCTCTGAACCTCTATGGGTTTTTATAAAACATAATCAGTCCTATGTCATTTGGTTGCACAGCAGTTAAGCAAATGCAATAAAAGCTGCACATGTAAATCCATCCGACAATATCTATAGGAAGAGTAGCAGGAAATGTTAGCGCTAGACTGAAATGACCTCGTCTGGGTGTAATGGACTGCAGTACGGTGTAGTAGCTGCTAAATGCACAAGGGCTGATGTAAAAGAACCGATTGATTTTCGCTGGACTGGCTGGACTTGATTAATTAACTAGAATGCAGATTGTGAGATGTCGCTGTGGTTTGATGAAACCTTCCTATGTGGCATAATTAAAATGTTCTCACTTAGAGTGAATTAACTGCTTTAATTTTACCGCTGAAGAAAAGACTAATCGACCTTGTGCTGGTAGACACTATGCAGGTCTTATTATGCTGTCAGACTCATACGCTGAATGCCTAATTCACACTTGAGAAGTGAACCTGCTCTCAGGTTCTGGTTAAAGAAGACTCTTGGTAAATATTTGTCTTTTTGAATGTCAATGATTTGGATGATTTCTGAAGGCTTGGGAGCCTAATGAAGCGCTAAATACTTACCCCATGAACAGGTACAGTATATCATTACTATAATGTTTTCATTATAAGACTGCCTCTAATAAAAATAAATTAACTACTATAATACCATTACATAAGTACAAGAATATTACTATTATAATGCTGCCCACTATGTATAAGAATATAACTACTATAATACTGCCCCTATGTACAAGAATATAACTACTATAATACTGCCCCCTATGTACAAGAATATAACTATTACAATAATGTTCCCTATGTACAAGAATATATACTATATAATACTGCCCTATGTACAAGAATATAACTACTTAATTACTAGCTCCCTATGTACAAGAATATAACTACTATAATACTGCCCCTATGTACAAGAATATAACTACTGTAATACTACTCCTATGTACAAGAATATAACTACTATAATACGGCCTCTATGTACAAAAATATAACTACTGTAATACTACTCCTATGTACAAGAATATAACTACTATAATACTGCCCTATGTGCAAGAATATAACTACTATAATACTGCCCCTATGTACAAGAATATAACTACTGAATATACTGCCCTATGTACAAGAATATAACTACTATAAGACTGCCCTATGTGCAAGAATATAACTACTATAATACTGCCCCTATGTACAAGAATATAACTACTATAATACTGCCCTATGTACAAGAATATAACTACTATAATACTGCTCCTATGTACAAGAATATAACTACTATAATACTGCCCCTATGTACAAGAACATAACTACTATAATACTGCCCCTGTGTACAAGAATACTGTATAACTACTATAATACTATCTCCGATGTACAAGAATATAACTACTATAATACCGCCCTCTATGTACAAGAATATAACTACTATAATACTGCTCCTATGTACAAGAATATAACTACTATAATACTTCTCCTATGTACAAGAATATAACTACTATAATACTGCCTCCTATGTACAGGAATAGAACAGCTATAATACTGGGTCCTACGTACTAGAGTATAACTAATAAAATACTGTCTCCTATATACCAGGCTTCAGGTACCTCAGTATAATTATATTGTATTCCTTATGTACAAGCATGTAACAATTATAATGGTGCCCCGTGTGAAGAATCTAACATCATGCTACAGCCCATATGGGTAAAAGTATGGCTCTGAATGAGTAGGAGAGGTTTTATATCTGACATATCTCTATAAATAAATCTCTTGCAGCTGTCAGTAGAATTGGTGTCTGAGCACTATTCATGAATTAGAAGCAGTGCTTTATGGGAAATCCTTAGTCTCCTATGATTCAGATTTATCACAGAGCTTTTCTGAGACTGAAAGTGTTTGTAAAGACAAAGGAAAAATTGCAGTTTACTCTGGCGGCCTTTAGTTATCTATCAGCTAGAAGCGTCTTGATTCATGATGTTGGATCTTGGTCATGTAGGTTTGTTTTCACCTTGTGTTTAGGGCATCCTATTTCATACAAATGTCTTGAAATTCTCGCTACACACACCTCTGACAGATCAGGACTTAAAGGGGTTTTGCCACAAAGTAAAATTGACGTGGGAAGCTTGCAAATGAAATAACAAACATTTTCACCATTCATTAAAAATTCTGCACCGTTTTTGTTTTAGCTGCTCCTTTAGTGATCCATTGTTTACAGCTCATCTGCAGGGGATACGGCCAGGGCTGAGAGCTCGTCAGTCCTGGTCACACATGCTCAAATATCACCTCTCTTCTCAGGCAGCTACTGAGTGTGCAAACCCCAGGTGCTGTCACTCTACTCCCGTCTCCTGTACTCCTTAGTAATTAGTGAAACAGTGCAAATAAATAAAAAAGAAATCTCAATGAGATATGTGCATTGCTAAAGAGAAAAAAAAAATACAGGTTTGGTTCCTGCAGGGATTTGAACCTAGGACAAAGGCAAGAGGCAAAAACTTTACCTCTCAGCTACTCATAATGCTTTACATAAACAGACCTTTCTTTGACTACAGAGAGGAAAGGCCTGGTGATGTCATCCTGCTGGGTCACATGATATGACACATAGAGCACACAGAGCTAGAGAGCTAGATGCAGGAGGTATGAAATGAGATCATGGCAAAACCCTTTTAAAGGACCACGTCAGGTTTATTCTTTTCCCTCAATTCATTAGAAGTTGCTCTTAGGTACACTGACATACCAGTAATTTTGCCTACCTGCAGAAAAACATAGGATTTCTGGCTGATGCAACAGTCTCTGTTAGGTCACATGATTGGCTGAAAGACTGTCCTTTTGATGCTGACAGGAAGTCTGTCTTTCTATGCATTCCTAATGAGACTGACTTTGAAACTCCCATAGAAATTCAGAGAGATTCACTTCTGGGTTACACAACCATGGTGTGTTTCAGCAACGCCGAGTACAATTCACATAATCCAGTGGCAGCAGTGAGAAATCCTGTATTCAGCTGCAGGTAAGCACAATTGCTGGCACTACTGTGCACTAAGATGCAATTTCTAATGAATTAAAGGGACCCCCCCCTTCCCCTTCACAAAAAAAGTAAGGAAATGGAGCGCTCACTTAAAGGGGTTGTCATGTTAAAGATCTTGCAAAAACAAGTCACTTTGCAATATTTGTCCATATATAGTGGCCTACCTATTCTAAGATTTCCCCTCTTGTATGGGCTGCATCAGCTCCTCAGGTCGCTATAGCTACAGACCTGTTTGATCTCTCCTGATAGGCTGCCAGCACTGGTTGTATAGCTACAGACCTGGCTTCTACATCAGCCATGTAGAAGCCCGTAAAACACAAACCTGATTTCAAAATAAAACCAAGAAAACAGGACTGAAATAAGATGAATCAATGTAGTGAGACAACCCTTTAAGAGCAACTATAACAAGATGTCTTTCTCTGGAGGACTCAACATGTCCAAGCATGGGAACTGTCAAATTCAAGTTGCTCAGCACACCTTCAGAAATGGTGCTTCAGGTGTCGGGTATAAAATTATCACAATTCCATTACGTAAAAAAGTCCAAGCATGGGAACTGGGTAATGCTTCATTTTTTCTGTGGTGGTGCTGCAATGGAAGATTTACCCAAAAATTATCACTCGTTGCTGGGGAATGCTTCCAACTAGAATAAGTTGTCAAAAGCTAATGCTTTCTCCAATATCTGACAACGAAGTCAGAAAAATCTGATAAGTAAGGCTGGATAACATGAGAAATGTCACGTTCTGAGAGCATCCAAGTTGCTTCTCCAGTCTCCGATGTCAGCATAGTGCAAAGTTTGAACTGAACAACTGAGTGATGTCTGATAACCTGGTCTCAATGGATTCTCGGCCACAGAGTGAGTCCCTAGCAGCAAGTTTCTCTTAAAGGGAATGTGTCATCAAAAAATGACTTATTGTTTAACTCACATTTTTATGTTAAACACATTTTATAGGAAGTTTTGGTTATGGTTTTTTAATTTTCCAGATCACTTTCATTTATTTTTTTAATAATTCTTAAGTCCTGCAGTTTTCACTTTGGCCACTAGGCCTAATAATCGTCTGACGCTTCCTGCTCTTTTTAAAAGAGCTTTTCAGCAGTGTTGCTCATTATCAGTAAAACAGGTCAGACTGAAAGGAGACACCATTTTTGTACATATAACACATAATCCACCATTTCACAAGAGGAGATGTCACAGCTCCCCCTCTCCCTCCCTTTACAGTGAAAAACTTTCCTAAAGACGTCTATGGGACAAAAAACTGTCTTAAGAATCCTATGTGCATGAAGCTGCTGTAAAGTATCTCTCTGCTGTTAAAGCAGTGCAAGCAGGAATGTCTTCCCCACAATCGTATACAGACGGCCGGATAGAGAAATCTACAATCAGGAAATAAAAACGACTGAGAGGAAAAGAATATGGATCAGGGGCTTGATTTAATAAGTTAAAAAAAAAAAAAAAAAAAAAAAAAAAAAATTAGCGACAGATTCCCTTTAAGCTCAAAGCAGAATTGGCATTGACTGGTGGATATAGGATGCCGGGACTTGATATTCTTGACCTTCACCATCTCTTACTCCTTTATTAATCAGATTTAATACAATAAAATACTGTACATTAAGGCACCGTTTAGGTTTTAATCATCCCTTTCTGCTCCAGAGAGTAAGCTACAGGGTCATGCAGATGTTGCATTTTGGCTTCGACAAGCGTGCAGGAGTATACCATGGAAAAAGGGCAGCTATAGCCGGACTCCTCTGTAGACAAGTTATCTCCCTTTGGGACTGAAGGATACAGCATACTGAAATCAAACTACCCCATACTTCTGTCGGCAACATCTGCCATCGACAGGACGTTTTGAGGCTCCCATACACATGGATTGGTTAGTTGGGCCCATCGAAATTGGCAGGTTTGGCTGATGTGAATTTTAAAGGGGTTTCTGAGATATTAAGAAATCCATATTTAATCAAAACTGCTGTAAAATAAAAAAAAAATAACTGGTACTCACCTCTATTGCTGGCACTGTCCCAGTGCTAGAGCTCTGGTGTATCCATCCCCCAGCAGTAACATCACGTACATTGCTCACATGACCATGCAGTCAATCACTGGCCTTGTTAGCATGTACAGGGAGTTGCAAGAAGAGCCATACCCTTTGTATTGTTCCTTATATTTAAATGTTACAGCCACAAACTTAAGTGTATTTGATTGATATTTTATGTGATTGAGAAATACTAAGTAGTAAGTATTTGTGAAGGGTAAAGAACATGATATGTGGTTTCAAAATGTATGCACGTTAAAAAACTGAAAAGTGTGGCCTGCATATGTATTAAAGGGAACCTGTCACATAGATTATGCAGCACAAGCTAGTGTCAGACCTGCACTGTTCCCCTTATTCTACAAGATGCAGCAGTTTTAGAGCATTTACCCTCAAAAACTTAATTTATGAGTTGTTTAGTCCGCCCACCAAAGGCTAGCCCCGCCCACTGACAGTTATTCACATGTCTCTACCTATTCAAAGTAATAGGTTTGTCAGTTGATGTGGGCGGGGTTAGTCTCCGGTGGGCGGGGTTTGAAAAAAACTGACTCTTTGAATGACTCTTCTGGCTGAAAACTGCAGATTTGAACATTAAATACACGAAAACTACAGCACCTTACAGAATAAGGGACACAGCGCTGGAAACAGCAGGTCTGACTCTACCTTGTTCTGTCCTCAGCCAGGGGGCAAAAACTATGTGACAGGTTCTCTTTAAGCCTCCTGAGTCAATACTTTTTAGGACCACCTTTAGTTGCAATGATAGCTGCAGTCTGTTGGGGGAAGTTGGCTTTGCACATCTAGAGGCTGGAATTGTTGCCCATTCTTCTTTGCAAAATTGCTCTAGCTCAGTCAGATTGGTTGGTGAACTTTTGTGAAAAGAATTTTCAAATCCTACCATAGATCCTGAATGGGATTAAGGTTTAGACTTTGACTGGGTCATTTTAACACATGGATATGCTTTGATTTAAACCCTTTCATTGTAGCTTAGGCTGCAGGTTTAGGGTTATTGTACTGCTGGAAAGTGAGCCTATGCCCCAGTCTCAACTCTTCTGTGGCCTCTAACAGGTTTTCCTCCAGGATTGTCCTGTATTTAGCTCCATCCATCTCCCATCAGCTCTGAAGCAGCTTCCCAGTCCCTCTGAAGCAATTCCTTCCTGCAACATGATGCTGCCACCACCATGGTGATGTGTAGTGTTGGCTTTCCTCCACAAAAAGCATTTGGCCTTTAGGTCTCATCTGAGCAGAGCCCCTTCTTCCACACTCTTGCTGTGACCCCTACATAACTTTTTGCAGACTACAAATGGGACTTATGACTTGCTTTCAAAAATGGCTTTCTTTTGCCACTCCTTCATGAAGGCCAGATTTGTGGAGTACACGACTAATATTTGTCAAGTTGACCTACTCTCCCACCTGAGTTATGGATCTCTGCAGCTCCTTGAGAGTGAACCTAGGCCTCTTGGCTGCTTCTCTAATTAGTGCTCTCCTTGTCTGGGCTGTCAGTTAAGGTGGACGGCCATGTTTTGATAGGTTAGTAGTTGTGCCATACTCTTTATTAATGATGGATTGATCTCCCTGAGATGTACAGAGCTTTGGCTATTTTTTTTTTTTATCTAACCCTGCTATACACTTTTCCACAACTTTATGCCTGAGCTGTCTGTTGTATTCCTTGATTTTCATGATGCTATTTGTTCACTAATGTTCTCTAACAAACCTCTGAGTCCTTCACTAAATAGTTGGAGTTATATTGAGAATAAATTATATACCGATGTACTCTTTTTAATAATTAGGTGACTGCTATAGGCAATTGGTCACAATGGATTTTATTTAGGGAAATCAGAGTATAGGGGGCTGAATACATATGCACGCCACACTTTTCAGTTTTATTGCAAAAATTTGTAAAAGCACGTATCAATTTCTTTACACTTCACAAATACTTGCTACTTTTTGATGCTCAATCACATAAAATATCAATAAAATTAATTTAAGTTTGTGGCTGTCGCAAATTTCTACACAGGTGGTCTTTTAGTGTCCGGTGTCCTCCAGCAGTGACATCATATACATCAATCACTTGCCTTTGCAGCCAATTACTGGACTCTGGTAGCATGTTTATCACATTACTGCTGAGGCCAGTGATTAGTTGGACAGTCCTGTGAGCCATTTGCATGACATCACTTTTGGGGGTCAAATGGTGACACAGGAACTCTAGTACATGAATGGCACCAGCTATTTAGGCGAGTACGAGTACTTTTTTTATTCCATAGCAGTGCTGGCCTTTGCAAGGGTGTTTTTAAATTTTCAGACAACCATGCTATAAAATAATAATAATAAAAAAAGTACAAACCTCTAAAGCCAATGCTTTTCTGGTGCTAGAACTCTGTTGCCCGGTGTCCCCCAGCAGTGACATCACGTGATCGCCTGCCGTTGTAGCCTGGCCTATGTTATCATGTTTATCACATGACTGCTGAGGCCAGTGATTGGCTGTACAGTCCCCTGAGCGGTCTACATGATTTCATTGCTGGGGGGATGAGTATGGACAACGGAGCTCTACAAGCACTTGAACAATGGAAGCTGTACAAGCCTCTACATCCGATTCTCTACCAGTGCAGGATCTCCATTGTTTTCTATCAGTGACATCACGTACATCCATCGCCTGCCCGTGCAGCCAGTCACCGGCCTATGGTAACATGCATATCATATGTCTGCTGAGGGCCTGAGTGAGCTACATGTTGTCTCTGCTGGGGGATGGATGGAGAATCTGCAGGTCTAACACTGGAATGGTGCTGGCTATAAAGATTTGTACTTGGTATTCTATTGCAGCCCCTAGCTTAACAGGGGGTTTTCCCTCAAATCTCAGACAACCCTTTAAAGGGAATGTTTCATTAAAAAATGAGTTATTGTTTAAGTCCCATTTTTATGTTAAACACATTTTTCAGGAATTTTTGGTTGTTTTTTTAAATTTTCCATATCACTTTCAATATTTTTTAATAATTCTTGTCTTGCAGTTTTCACTTTGGCCACTAGCCCTTGTTTGCACTGCTTTAACAGCAGTCAGAGAGATGCTTTACAGCAGCTTCATGCACATAGGAGACTTAAGACTGACTCAGTCTCATTGACTTCTATAGGAGAGTTTTCTAGTCATGTTCTGTGACCTGGGAAGAAGTCACTGTGCAGGGAGGTGAAAGGGTGAACTGTGACTATCTCCTCTTGTGACTGGTGGATCCTGTGTTATCTATTCACACTGGTGTCTCCTTTCAGTTTGATCCTCTTTGTGCTGATAGTGAGCAGACTACTGAGAATCTTTCTGTATAGAACAGGAAGTGTCAGACTATTATTAGGCTTATTGGCCAAAGTGAAAACTGCAGGACTTAAGAATTATTAAAACATATTGAAAGTGATATGAAAAATTAAAAAAAAAAAATAACCAAAAATTCTTAAAAAATGTGTTGAACATAAAAATGTGAGTTAAACAATAAGTCATTTTTGATTATACATTCCCTTTAATGTGGATGGCTCTATTTTAGTATTATAGTCGATCTATGTGTATCAGGAAAGCTAGACTGACCTCCAGTGTATTGTGTCACCAAATTATCTATATCTTTCAATGTCCTGCTCTTTGTTCCCAGTGGAGCTAAGCGGCACAAAAGGTCTATGACGGCACACCATTAAAGTAACATGCATCTTTAAGTCTGGGGTAACAAGTGTCTTATATGTATTGCCCATCATACTCAGTTTTGCTGGAAAATCTCTTTGTTTTTAGTGAGTAGAGAAAGTTCTTATGGGTTGTGCAGTCAGCTGAAGGACTCAAAACCTCTGTTTGGTCAGTTAGTCCACTCATTAAGGTCATGTGAGAATGATAAGCATCAGCATTGTTGGAGAGTGTGGTTATAAAGGGTGCAAAGAAATCAGCCGCCCTCAGCTAATGGTGCCTGATGGTGTCCAAAGTCCTCTGTGCCATATAAGAAGACATCACTATTATAAATGGCACTTGGTAGGTTGGAGCCCTCTTATAGATCTGGAATTGGGGGCCCCCCTTAACCCTTTGATTGTAGATTTGTAAATAAGCCCTTGATATGACTGTCTTTCCTGATGCTTTCCTCTGCCGCCTGAGCTCATTGTCCTACATAGGAATCTTTCTAGGCCTTGTGTAAGAACAATCTGAGGGTGGGGTTGACATTTGACCAGTTTTTCTACCACATCAAATAGGATCAAGCTAAAGTTCTCAGTATTGGTTGAGGGAATTGTTCTTGCATCTACATGTAATGGCAAACCAAATCAATACTACCAAATTGAACCAGTATATGCAAACTCCTTCAGTGACCCTTTTCTCTTCAGAGAGGACAAAGCGCACGCATTATGTGCATGACCGCCCCCTTCTTATTTATGGCTTGAGGCTACTGGCAGGCTGATGGTGGCGGCGTCGGGGGATTAAAATATGGACAGAAACAGATTGAAATTTCTTTCAGTTAAATACTACACTAGTGGCGAAAAAATGGATGGTCACACGGTGGTATAAGAGATATATGGTGACATTTCAATAAATACCACCGCCACCACGGGAGGAAAAAATGACATATTAGACCAATCTATGTTCTTGGTTGACTTTCACCTGCTGCAGATTTCTTATACAATATCAATTGTATGCATGTGAATATAATTGTTTCTGTAGCATATAAATGGGTTTCTTTTAGCGCCAATAGACGAATGTGACGACCCCTGAAATCCCTGTAAGAAATCCACCATGTGTGAACATAGCATATTGCTGAATTTCTACCATTCAACTTGGTTTTTGTGAGAAAATCATTAATTTATTTTTTTTTGATATCTCACTTCTAGGCTAGGATACGAATAAATGAAATTACAGGCCCTTTGGCCAAGGCTACTGAGGTGTCTGAGGACATCATCACCTATGAGGAGCACTGTTGTCTTCAAGACCTTCAAAAGATCTAAATCACCAAATTCTTCAATACTCACACATATACACACCTATAACTAAGGGTGTACTCACACCACATTCAATGTTCCCACTCTTCATAAACCTAGAATATCTTCCAGCACATAGGGCGAACATAAATCCTCGATATACCACACACCCTTTTTGCATCCCTTGTGCTGTGATTACCTCATGATGGACACGCTAAATGTATTATGGATAATCCATATTTAAGCCAGGTGGGAAATGTATATTGAATTTTTGGTGATTTGGACCCCAACAACGTTTACATAGCCATCGCCAAGTTAGCAGTCGGTGTTGCTTGATCAGCTCTCTGTTGGGTTTTATAGCTTTTCTGCCAAACTTGTCAAAAAGTTCAAATTCGGGGAAGTCCCAAAACTGAATCCCAACATCCTCGATGGGGGGAGGGTACAGTTCTGCATGAGTTTTCTGGCCTCTGCAACAGGGCTGTGGAGTCGGAGTCGGAGTCGGTGGCTATTTTGCAGGTGTCGGATTCGTCATAAAATGGACCGACTCCGACTCCAAAATATATAATAAGTTGGTCCAGTTAGTTCGATGCAGTGCAAAAAGCAAGAGGAATTGGGTCCGGCCAGTGCTACTGCTCCCATATCTTCAGCAATTGATGACATGGAGCAGGCAAAGTGCTGCTCCAGGGGAAAAGATTCTGCTCCCAGGGCAAACAGATTTCAGCAAAATTTTTCACCTGTTTTCAAAGAAGTAGAAGAGTTTAACCATTCATCAAAATTGACACTGGCTGAGGCAATTCCTTTATACCCTGACATTGTTAGAGATGTTGCCGCTGTGGTCACTGCTTTGCGCCCAACCCAACTTAGTTTAGAGAGGCAGTTCTCTAGCCTGGAAATAATGAGATCAGATGTGAGGTCATGTATGCAGGATCTGATGGAGGCGATACTATTTCTCAGAACAAATTCAGAGACTCCACAAATGTTCCTGCAGTGTTTTGCATATTTACAATTTTTTTGTGTCCTAAAGTCATATCCAATAAATATATTTTACACTGACCAGCAAAATGGTAACAATGTTTTGAAATTGTGACTTTCAGGCTCCATATCTCTCCATCCACTATAGCTTTGTACATGAGGCTACTGTAATTTTATATACAGTCATCTTACCTATCTTATACATAAATTTGATTTGCAAGTATTTAGCATCTGCTTATTTACAGTTTTGCTCCTAAAAATCAAAGTGTTAAAGGGGTTGTCTCACTACAAGGATGACTTTTTATGTTAAAGATCTTGTAAAAACAAGTCACTTTGCAATATGTGTCCATTAACAGTGTCCTACCTATTCCTAGATATCCCCTCTTGTATGGGCTGCATCAGCTCCTCAGGTTGCTATAGCTACAGACCTGTGTGATCTCTCCTGATAGGCTGCCAGCACTGGTCGCTATAGCTACAGACCTGTGTGATCTCTCCTGATAGGCTGCCAGCACTGGTTGCTATAGCTACAGACCTGTGTGATCTCTCCTGATAGGCTGCCAGCACTGGTTGCTATAGCTACAGACCTTACTTATACGGCAGCCTAGTGGAAGCCAGTAAACATGCCCCTGAATTCAAAATGAACCCAAGAAAACAGGACTGAGGTAATATGAATCAATGTAGTGAGACAACCCTTTAATTTTTTTTTATTTTGTTAGTATTTGGGAAATCCACCTTTGGTTTTCAGCTCTGTCTGAATCCTTCTTGGTCTGGATCAGATTCTGCAGTCTTGACCAAATCTGATCCCAGATCTCTTCTACACATTCCCAATGTTGGTGCAGACTGGACTTGGATACAAATACAGCTTTTTCTTCAACTCTTCCCACAAGTGTTCAAAAGATCAAAACATTGTTACCCTTTTGCTTGTCAGTTCTTCCTAAATAACTTGATTATTGTATCATAAGGTGAAAAACAGCTGGATGTGACCATTATACTACAGTAAAGTTATCACTTAAACAGGCGCCGTGTATGAGGAAGTCAGGAGTCGGAGTCAGGAGTCGGAGTTGGAGTCAGGAGTCGGAGTCGGAGGTTTGGGAAATTGAGGAGTCAGAGTCGGGGCTTCGGCTTACCGTCTCCACAGCCCTGCTCTGCAAAGTGTTTCCAGCAGTGTAAAGCCTCCAAATTGCAAAGAAACACCACCAGACATCTGGAGAAACATC
The DNA here is from genome assembly GCA_025379985.1 of Phyllomedusa bahiana. NCBI lineage: Eukaryota > Metazoa > Chordata > Amphibia > Anura > Hylidae > Phyllomedusa > Phyllomedusa bahiana. Next base: position 28,944 of record JAODAL010012435.1, on the reverse strand, counting down.
TGGGCAAGATAAGGGTTAGTCCATCCCTAACCAAACCCTAATTCTAGAGATAGGTTTAGTCTACCCCTAACTGTAGCTGTAACCCTAGGATTAAGTTTGGAGTTAGGGTTGGACTAACGCTATCCATGGGATCCACCAGATGTTGCATAGATATTCCCTAGGTTTAGTGTTAACTTGTTTGACCTATGTTATGTATGAAACCTGAATGTACAGAGCTCTGGAACCAAGGGCGCTCAAAAATAAATAATAATAAAAAAAGGGGTTTTGCCAAGAAGTGAGTTTCTTACCTCTTAATCTTCTCAGAAGAGAAAATAAACAAACACAGGAGAGAGAAAGGGGGGCTGAGAACACAGCCATGAAGCAGGGAGCGTTGTGCAATGTTTACTCAAATAATCACATTACAACTAGCAGATTTTCTATACAAAAGACAAGATCTTTCTCCACAGACCCTTGTCAGCTTGTTCAAATTCCCTGTCATCAGATAAGAGGTGCAAACACGCAAGCGTGGCCAGATCAGCTCCTGTCAGCTACTGGTCATATCTAATGCAAACTTTTAAGTAACTAAGGGCATGTAAAGAAAGCTGTAATACTCGGAGCCTTCACTTTTTGTAATCACATATATTTAGAAAAGTGATTAATTACCCATTTTGGAGGATCCCACGTCAACATTACATCGTGGCAAAACCGCTTTAAAGTTATTTTTAGGGAAAGGATAAACTTAATATTTTTGCCAGAATAGAATTCTGGCCAACCCAAATCAGATTGCTAAAATTCAGGTCGAATTTGACTTAGACCCGAATCTGAAGTGCAACACTACTGGCTATAGATATGAGCCCATCAAATAATATCATATCGGTAGTGACTGGCAGAGTGCTCCTTGATTGAACAGCTTGGATTTCAACCAAATTTACCCGAAAAAAGTGATGTCAGATCTGTCCATCATAAAAACTGCATGCAAGATTGGACTGGAATTCTCATGTTCATCGTGACATCAGGGAAGTCAATTATCTAATGTCTATGGGCAGCCATCGACTTGTTTTACATTGAATGGGGCAATTATTGGTCCCCATTAGCTTTGCTGTTATTCAGTTTTCATTCCTTGTTTCTATGTGACTTTTTTTTTTTTATTTTGGTATATTTAAGACATCTGAAGAATACTGAGGTTTTATCGGATTAAAAGGCTAGAATAAGAACTTTGCCTTAACGATGTGAGTATAAAATGTGTCACTAAACATTAGTTAGTCCATAAACGTGACCATCTGTTGTCTGCTAGCCGACGCTAGTGCAGGACGTTAAGAATTAGAGGCTGCACAAAGAGGCCTAGTGTTACACAGACACCATCAGCCATCTGTCCATCCGGATAAGTCTGCCTGTGCACGGATCTTCACTAAGGATTTAACAAGTTATTGCTTCATCACTTTTTTAAAAGGAGGACAATAAAATGAGTCTAGACTTTTTAGGGGGATCTAGAAAATCTCAGCCATGGGACTAACCAGGTCTTCAGTTAAAGGCCTCCAAACACATTAGAGAAAAGTCAACCAAAGCCCCCAGTTTCAGCACTATCCAATGTGTATGTTTGTATCTTTCTTTCCCCAACATGTTGTGTAGAGGAAAGAAGAAGTGGGCTCGTTTTCAACAAACAATCTTTTTCTTCTCCCTGGAGAGAAATGGTTTCTTTAAGTTGTTCCTCTATTCTCTTTAATATGTCCTTCCGACCTTAGAAGCGGACCATCGTGTATCAGAATGAAGGAACGAGCATCTGAGTGGTGATGTACAACTATAGTGGGACGCCATGTTTTGTATCTTTGACATATTGAAGTATATTCATCATTAACCCTAATATATCCTTAGGGAGATACACTTTTGGTTATTTACTGGTGTTGTGATGTGTCAACATTTGTGTTTACCTTGGATGTGATATATGTGTTTTTTGTGCCTTGTGATATGGCCCTGATGAATCCAGTCATCATTGGAGGAATCGCGTTGGCTTGTGTGGCTTATGCTTTAATAAGACATAGTAGATTGGTTTGTCTGTGACCTTATAGTGGGTATCAGGTGTTGTTCATCATATGGATTGAAGGTTTGAATATTTATATATCTTCACACCAGTGAACAGTGAGTATCTACGATTGTTTGTCATTCCTTTGTGCCCTATGTTTTGCCTAGGATTGTATTGTAGGGTAAAATAGTGTTATTGGTTAAATAGGATAGGTTCTGGTAGGGGTCGTCCTTTTTGGGACGGGCTCCCCTCTATTGGTAGGTAGGAATATAGATTAGTTTTGTATATTGTAAGGTTAGTGTAGGGTTTAATAGATGTGATATTTGTAGGTTTTTTTAGCAATTATATTAAAGGTTATATTTTAATCAAGTATTCTCTACATGTGTACTTTTTTTCTATTCCTCTATTCCCACTGAAAATCAATGCATGCTCAGACAAAGCAAGCATACATTTGTGGGGGTAAAGGTGTAGGACCATTAGAAGGATATGAGAGCTAGAAGTATGGGGGCAATAAAAAAATCAAGTTTCATGTCTTACCAAAAAAGCTTATATCGTGTTGCAGCTTTGTCCCATTTACTTCAATGGAGTTGACCTGCAATATCAGATACAAGCCTTGAACAGGTGGGGTGCCGTTTCATGGCCTGGGTTTTTACTGCATAACAGCATACAAAATGGGGTTATCCCTTATACTAAACATTGGAGCTAGAGATGTACCAGCTAATTCATATAAGGTTTTCCTTTTTGAATCATGATTTTTCATTAGACCGCTAATCAGTTGAGTCACACTGCTGAGACACCAGTAGGAACCCCAATATTGTACTGCCCTTTGCAGCAACTCTCTTTCATAGCAGTAGAGAATGGACCTGTTTAGTGTCTTCCACCTCCATAGGTCCTATTGGCCATTCTGCAGGCTGTGGAGAGTTCTCTTTAGTTACCAGGTCAACCAGACTACATTGAGGTATTCTTATGCACTTCCCAGGTCTTGCCTGCATAGTTGCTACTCATGCGTATATTTAGAAGCAAAATGTGAAGCTTCTGGGTCGTAATTGAAAAAGTTGAATGGGCCCCACCCAGCTACCATGTGTCAGTAAGGCCTGGTTCACATCTGCAGCAGAGGTTTTCTTCAGATCCTTTGTTGCAAAGGTCCAAATGGACCCATTTTTATAACAAACACCAACAGAACCTGATTGACTATAATGGGTTTGTGGAGTTTCCTCCATGGTGTCTGTCATCACAATGGAAATTATAGTGCAGCCTCCTGTGCTATTCTTTTCATCATTTCCCACAGAATTTGTGACAGTGGTTGTGACCAGGTCTGTTGTCTTATGTGGTAGGAAAGGTTTTGGGTCCCCTCAGGCTATAGGGCCCGGTATCCCTCTGCACGACTTATAACTATGCTCCTGTGTTTGTCCTATTTTATACACCTGTGTACGTAGAGTACAAAGAGACTGAAGATTTTTATTTTGATACGAAGAAAAGTTTTTTGGCTTTATTGAGAAAACCATTCAGCCTGACTTAAAGGGAATGTGTCATCAAAATGACTTATTGTTTAACTCACATTTTTTGTTCAACATATTTTTTTAAGAATTTTTGGTTAGATTTTTTTTTAATTTTCCATATCACTTTCAATATTTTTTAATAATTCTTAAGTCCTGCACTTTGGCCACTAAGCCTAAAACTAGTCTGACAGTTCCTGTTCTGTACAGAAAGTTTCTCAGTTGTCTGCTCATTATCAGCTCAAAGAGGGTCAAACTAAAAGGAGACACCAGTGTGAATAGATAACACAGGATCCACCAGTCACAAGAGGAGATAGTCACATTTCACCCTTTCACCACCCTGCACACTAACTTCTTCCCAGGTCACAGAGCATGACTAGAAAACTCTCCTATAGAAGTCAATGGGACTGAGTCAGTCTTAAGTCTCCTATGTGCATGAAGCTACTGTAAAGCATCTCTCTGACTGCTGTTAAAGCAGTGCAAACAAGGCCTAGTGGCCAAAGTGAAAACTGCAAGACTTAAGAATTATTAAAAAATACTGAAAGTGATATGAAAAATAAAAAAACACAACCAAAAATTCCTAAAAAATGTGTTTAACATAAAAATGGGACTTAAACAATGACTCATTTTTGATTACACATTCCCTTTAAAGTACTTAAAAGATGAGGATGTTGCAAAAGGGTTAGAGAATGGCCCCAAATCCTATTCATGAAACACATACGTCTTTATGTTATAATAACTCAGATAGGGGGTCTTCTTTGTGTGCATGGACTTTATAAAAGGCTCAAGAGTTGCTCAAGAACCCTGGACACACAAAATTGGCTTATTGAATTTAAGCTAAGCTAATTGTGTAAGATTTCTCAGGGACAGCTGGATCAATGTTCTGTCCCTTCTTGTAAGTGTGATGGTGGCATTGCTCTTATTACTATGCATGTGACTGCTGTATTGCACAGACCGGATTAATATCCTTCCAAGACAGCTGCAATGAAGCCATCTGCACAGAAACACAAATGTTCATGTCTTATGTGTAATACTAAATACTAAAAGTATAGCCTCACCTATGGAGAACTTTCTGTGTTACGGAATTGCGAATATAGCAATATCCAAAAATTACTATGGCTAGAATTACTCCCTATATGAATAGTGGTACTGTCTATTGACAACTAGTTTCATTACAGTAAACCACATAGGGCTTAAATAACACCGCTTAGTCAATAAGTGAGGGAATGTAACTGCATCATACAGAGCTGAAATTTGTGAATTTGGAAGTGCAAGCTTCAGGTGCCCAGGTCATCAGAATGTGGTGCCTTTATTATGTTATGTTTTGAGACATGATACACCCTGTGTGACTATACAGATCTTACACCTTTAAGACTGGCACTGGATATTAATCCACATACATACTATATGATTCTCCAGAGCTGTATTCATAATTCTGCCACTTTTAGATCTGAAATCTCTTGTATATATGTTAGACTACCCGAAAACAGTAGGAGACTAGTCTACTTGGTGGCCTCTGCAGAAGCTTTTTTCCATATCCTGTAGAAGATGGACCTGATTAGTATCTTTTACCGCCAAAATTAGAGCACTAAGGGCCACATGTATGGAACGGTTTTGGTCTAAAACTTCCTTTTTTCCCCATAGGTTTCTAGATGGTTGACGGTGTAAGAAAAAGCAGAAAGATGTTTGGAAATTATGCTCAATATTGACTACTCCATCCAATGTGGCTGAGTATATAGGAAAATATTATAAACTGTGGAGATTATCCCCAACAGATGAAGGAAGACAGTAATTTCTATTGGAAGAAAGGAAGGACTTCTAGGTGACTGGGTCACAGCCCTATCAAAGCTAACATGGTTGACAGTGATGTCAGACAGATCCAAAAACTTCGTACACTGTTTAACATATAACAAATGCAGTCTTTACTTTTGGCTGGAGGCTCAATGTATGTCTGTCCACTAGAAATAATGAATGTTAAATAAGACGTCTGGTTTAAAATACCATATTAAAGAGTTAAATAGGGTACACATCATTTAAGAGCTCCCTCTATTAATCAGATATTTTTTTTCTCCCTCTGGAGGACCTGGTAAGTCCATGGATCTTATGGACATCCCACCAAGCTCAATAGGGGCCATACAAAGCTTCAGCTCCACTGTGAGGGCGCTGTAGGGGAATCTAACTCTGGTTACTGTGTTTTTCTGCACTTGGTCACTGCCCCATTTGAAAAGAAGCTATAGAGAACTTCTTTCTACCTGGAGGACCTGGCATGTTCATGGATTACAAGTACATGGGTGCTATGTGATGCTTAATGTACCCTGTGGTGGCACTGTTAGGGAATTAAACACTTGTTAGAGCATGTTCACATGGCTTATTTGGACAAGGTTTTGGACGAGGTTTTCGGAGCGTTTCCTCACCCAAAACCACATCAAAACCTCGCCTGAAACACGTTTCTTCAGAAGAGGTTTTAGAGGCGTTTCTCTGCGAGGTTTTGGATTAGGTTTTGGATCAGGTTTTCGACGAGGTTTTCCCCCATACAAATGAATAGCCAGTACAAAAACCATGGCGAAAACCATGGAAAAACCGCGCCTACAACACGCTTCAAGAATTGACATGACACTTCTTTTTCATTGCTTCCAAAGAAGCGTGTAAAAACCTCGTTGTGTGTGTGAACTACAACGAGGTTTTACATAGGAATCAATTAAATGAACTGGGGGCGTTTTGGACGAGGTTCTGGGCGAGGAAATGCTCCAAAAACCTCGTCCAAAACCTCCTCCAAATAAGCCGTGTGAACATGCCCTTACTGTGTTCTCCTGCACCTGATCACTGAGGTCACTGGGACAACCTGCAATAAGCTGATTTTCTGAGAACACTTTTTTTTTTTTTCTTGATTACTAGGTCGTGTTTTAAATTTTCTACATCAATTAAACAGTCAACATATTGCTTATTATAGCAAATCTAAGAAATATAACCAAAGTACCTGTAACACATATTGGTGGAATTTGATCACTCCACTTATTTGGTATAAACTCTTAACTAAACAGAACAATATGGCACCTTGCCGGTCACTTACAGACTATAGGTTCCCACCACACTTCTGAGGTGTCTCACTAAAGCCTGGATAATAGAAGACAAAGGAAAAGAAAATAAATCCTTTCCTTCAGTTGTCCAGTGACAGGTGGCAGGAAGACAAAGGGTCGGGTACGGGTAGATGCATTGATATACATTGCTCTAAGCAGTGGTTAAGTGAAATTCTCCTCTTTCAAGATTTCTAAAACACAGGCTATTGATAAGGAACACTCAGGTGCTCCAGAGAAGAACAGTAGCTGAAGGCTGTTCCCGGAGAAGACATTATTAGATCTCCAGATGCCGGCTGTTCCTTTGTGCATCAGATTGGGGGTTTATAACTACATAAAGCACTATAGAACTATCTCAGCAGGACGGTCATAATACAATATGCAGCAATTATAAGGGTTGGTGGTGAGTGCTGCTGAGTCATTGATGCTGGATCAGAGTATCCATCATTTTGTTACTGGTACAGTACATTAAAAAGGGGATAACAGAAGGAAATTTAAATAGAGGGACAACCAATGGATTATCCCAGCTTCCATTATTCATCTATAACATTTATATACATGTGTCAACAATTTACTGCCCCTTTAAAATGATGAGTGATCCTCAAGGGAAGTACTGAGTGCAGCTATAGAGGAGCTAGGAACCTTCCTGGTAGGAAAACTTTGGAAATGGGTTCATTTGGCCTCTTAATGTCCCTTTTTGAGCTGTCATTATCAGATTTTATGGCTTTGGTCATGACCTCTTTACAAGGATAGTGCAGGGCATTAATAAGTAATGATCATTGGCTATAAATAATGTAGAGCATGTGCGAGAGGGAACATATAGATAAAAAGTGGGTGACCTTTGACTCTCCAGCTGCTGTTTATATATGTAGATTATCCTTATGTCTTGTAGGGCTTGGGGGCATCTGAGGTTCCACACAAGCTGGATAGTCAGTGATTGTCCACATTTGAAGATTTTAGGTCTGAAAATAACTAAACTCTACTCCAGGAGACAATTTGAGTTTTTTCGTGAACAGTGTTGAACTGGGGTGTCTGGGGCCCCACCAGTGGAAAGGATTCTTGGGACCCACCAGTGGAAATTATTCTTGGGGCCCACCAGTGGAAATGATTCTTTGGACCCACCAGTGGAAATGATTCTTGGGGCCCACCAGTGCTAATGATTCTTGGTGCTCACCAGTGGAAATGATTTTTGGGGCCAACCAGTTTAGATGATTTTTGGGGGGCCACCAGTGGAAATGATTCTTGGGACCCACCAGTGGAAATGATTCTTGGTGCCCACCAGTGGAAATGATTCTTGGGACCCACCGTACAACTACTGTACATGACTGCACATACTTCAAATGACTCTTGCACTCTTCTTTTTGCTTTCTTCCTCTTTTTCTCCACCTTCCTGCCCAGGGCCCCGTTGTCCAAGAAACCACCATGTTCTACTCCCCTGTGGGCCAGTCCAAGCCTGGACATGAATGTAAAACCACCTAAAAAGTTGGGTGCCTATAACAGATCACTAAGCTTACTATGGATCAGTATTTTCTGCAGGATTCAAAAAACACAGTTGTCTGGTTTTGCAGCTCAACTAAAGTGAATAGGGAAGCTGTTTTTGGAAAAAGAGACAGCCATATTTTTCTAACCTTAGAAACCCTGTTAATGTTTGCTTTTCTCTACTGACTATGAAAAATAGAATGATCTACAATTATCTATAATGGTTTACAGCATACATGCTGAGGAATCAAAACCTTTTTCCAATATATTTGTACAAATGCACCTAAAACAAAAGTGTCATCTGTAGCGACTGTCATACAAACCTTGGGTTTCATGGTAACTCACCACCTCTAATTAGAATGGTAACTAGAAATGATCAAATCTATACCGGTAACATTTCTCCATCTAAATGTCCTTTTACAAAAATAACCTGATTCATACCACAGCCTGGGACAGTACAGCTTGCAAGTTACTTTGTCCATTTTCTGATTCCAGTATTGGGCCAATCTAACTATGAGTTGAGCTCTGGTTACACAGTTTAAGAAAGACACAGGTCCATCGAGCCTAACCCTACCGTGTTGATCCAGAAGAAGGCAAAAAAACATATACAGTGGACGTCAATTGCCTTAAACAAGAATTACTCCCTGAGTCCAAATATGGCAATCAGAATAAAGCCTTGGATTGGTGTCCTATCTACAAAATCAAGTTCTCATAACCTACAATAGTAATTACATAATCATAACAATGTTTGCTAGAAAAAGATTGACCCTTAAAATCTCCAATATGGGGTTGTCCCCCTCAACCAGTTTGTCTCAATTTAGGTCTTCAGCTCAAGGTGGAATTTTCTCAGAAGACAAGGCAAAGAAGAAGGAAAGAGGCTTGGCAGGACTTTCAAGGTACCAGGCCCCTTTATGGTTGTAACTGCTCCATCAACACTAAAGGCTCTGTTCACACTGCTAATGCAGGTGTTTGCGGACTTGGCTGGCAGAGCTGACGGGAAGAATAGGGCTGCCTTTTACAATGAAAACTGGAAGCCATGATGAAACAAGATGGACCAGACAGTAGGGCCCAGCAGTTGTGGTGTCCATTGTACAATAGATCTGGCAATGCACCATGGTTTGTGTTAGAAATGGAACCCACAGTATGAGCAAAGCCAAAACTCAGAACTTGCTACATAAAACATTGTGAAAACCATATTGATTTTGTGACCTTCCACTAACCTTGAGATATTTATATAGAGAATTAAAAATATCTTGATACCTTTATGTCCACACAGTGAGATTTATTGGCCCCATAGATGTCACATGACCAGGCTGTCCAACCATTACCCCTCCAAATACAATTTTAGTGACCCTCAATGTCTCTGTATGTATAAACACCTCGACAGCATCGCCATACGATATCCGGGCCCCATATTTAGAATTACTGTATTGTTGTTCAATGGAAGTGAGAAGAATCAAAATAAAAAAAAAAAATCACATTTGAAATGAGCAGCCTCAAAACACATGCATGTTTTCATTCATGCAAGGCGAAGCACAACCTCCCCTACTGACACGTGTGCATGTGTGTGCATATGTTGCTGCTGAGAGCTTAGTCTACAAATCCAGATTAGAAAGAAAAGAGCAGAGTAAGGGGGAGATCCATACATTGTTTACAGAGATACAGGCAGCCACAAGATGAAGGCCGAGCTAACCTGCTATTGGAGGACTTCCTGTTCAGGCTCCATGTGTGTTCAAGGTTCTTGGCTCACATTCCTACACATGAGCTTCTAGATTTCTTATGTACAGTAAATCTTACTTTAGACTTCTATCAGCGTTTATTGGTGCAAAACTTTCCCACCTCAGTTGACCTGCACAATTATATAGTATTCCTAGACTTCAAAGAGTCTTGAATGTTCTCCATTTCTGGTTGACACTGGAAATATCGACAAACAATTGTATATAGAAGGGTTCTTGTACTTACATAAAGATGATACCTTAAATAAAGCTTTTTAACAAAACATGTTTTCCCCAGTAAAGGAGACCTCAGGGGTAGGGATAGTACTATGGAGAGATCTCATTGTTATGGATGGTTGCTGAGATGTCTTCCAGTTCTTAGTGGTGGACACCATCCTTCATTTTCTTCCTTGTGTTATTTTAAGAACTTTTCCAAAATGCTGGAAAATGTCCTCCTAAAGTACCTTAAAGACAGGACCTCTGACAAATAGGGGACACCTTGTTCACCTACTCAAGAGTATAGTTGTGCTTGACTAGTATAAATCTCAGAAACCTTTCAATTGTTGGTGAGATTTCTTCCAGTTCTTGGAGGGCACCATTATTATTATTATAAGATCATGAATCTAACATGGTGGAGATTTTCCAAGCAGTACTACGCCATGTGCATGGGTTTTAGTCAGTCTGATATTTCCAATTATGTTTCCAATTATGACAAGAAAGTGGTGAGAAGCCATTGTTTATATAGAAGCTATATGTCCCTGTGAAGTACCAAGAAAAGCGAATTTCTCTAGGCTAACAAGTCAAAGTGTGACTATCACAAAGGAGTGAAAATTGGAAATTATTTTTAGTGTCTAAGCCAGAAGCTTTTTTCCTTAGTGGTGCAATATAGAGCATATACCATGAACATATGCCGGAGGCAGACGTTTACTGCACTGAAATGCAAAGCGGCTGCCTAAAATGCACTTGGCAACTATAATTCCCTCAAGTGATTCTAAGCTAAGGAAAGCTACTGACATGCACAATCTAATGATTTTACCACTGGAGAGTAACGACCCTTTGTTTAGCCACTGCCTTATTCCATGACACATCTAAAAATTAAAATCCATTTTTTTTGGTATTTTAAGCTGGGAAACCTCTTTGCAATAATGGCAGCCAACATAGTTTAAAGTATAAATAAAAAAAAAAAGGGAAAAAAAATGTTTTTTGACAAGGGCCCCAAAGCGAAGGGACTAAGGTCACTCATTCACAGGAAGGAAATTCAGTAATAAGGTATGAGGGATATATAGATCTACTAGAGAAAAGGAGTACGACAATAAATGGGAAAACAGCAATAGAAAAGGCAGACTAGGTTAATATAGGAAAACTAGTTTCTTTATTGAAAGATTGTTGTATTAGTATTTGTGAAACTGAGTGTAACAGAGTCATGCACACGATACAAAGGCAAGCCCACCATGCTTTGGAGGGGCACAACAGAACAAAAGCGGCATACAATGAGTAGATGTGTAGGCTACAGCACAGTACATTTCAGCAGGTTACGTCTCTACAGAGAGATTTACATCAGAAAACTAGGTAATGTAAAATAATACAGAACATGCTTTAGTCTTAGTACATGAAATAAAAGGTGAAAGGTCCACGACTAAAGGCTTTCAGATACAGAACATTACCCACAAAATAAGAACAGGAAGTAGTTTTTATAGCACAGCAGAAAAAAGGATACCCCTGTTAAATGGATGGTCCATTTTGCCAACAAGCTTAAAAAAAAAATTGTCTTTTTTTTTTTTTTTGCTTTTTAGTTTTATGTTTTTTTATTTCTTTCTTTGTTGTTTTGGATTTTTTTCTCTGTTATTTTTGAATTTTTTGTGAGCCAAAGTCAGCACTTCACAATTGAATTGATGGTGTGCACGTGGCTACACGCTCAACACCGCCATTTGCAACCTACTAAAGTTTCCCCATCATTGTAGCAGCCAGTAGACGGCAGACAATAGATTCCGATGGTTGCAAAATGCAATAGAGAAATCAATGGCTCCCTATAGGTCCCTGTCGAATTTGGCCTGGCATCTCTAAGTGCTGTTGGAATAAATTAGCTGAAACTTGAGGTCTCACCTCCCCACAAGCAAAATGAATCCACTTAACAGAAATTTACAGTGTAATGTACTTAGCTAAACAAGATGAAGATACAAATAAAAATGGCTGTTACTCTCTACAGCTCTACTGAATGGCTACGGTCTATGTTACTACAATGAGACTACAAAGAAAAAGAAAGAAAAACAGGTCCAGGGTTACATTCTCTACAGTTTTCAACAAGTAAAATATGATTTTAGGAAATTCATTGTAAAGCATCAGTATCCTCTTGTTGCAGGGCTCTGCTGGACAGAGCTCCAGATGGCTTTATGGGCTTAACATGATCGTTTTATTATTGGCACTCGTGGTCAAAAAATTTGCTAGTATGAAGATTAGAAAAAAAAATCCAAAAAATGCATTATTGCTCACAAGGGGTGAGATTAATAATATATCATCTAAATAAAAAATACAGTGAAACAAAAGCTTTTATTGGAGTATAAAGGTGGCAGCGGTGATAGTGGTGGTGGCGGTGGGGAGGGGGTAATAATTGCATTTGCATGCAAGCACAAGGGTTACCCAGAGAGTAAACCTTCTCCAGAAACAAAGAAAGGATAAGCAGCCATGAAAGAAGGGGATACTGCAGCTTAATTAAAGAACAATGTTGTCTTCAGATGGAAACAGGAAATGGTTAAGAGGGTGTCACAATACAGGTATATGCAGAGGCAGAGGACTACACCAAGAGCAGCATGTTGGGTCATTCACTGTGCTACACAATGAAGGAAAAAAAAAAAAGAATTGATAAATGCAAATGTAAAATCCCATAGTCAATAAAGCTTTTAAGGGTAGATTTTTTGCATGCATACAGTTTAGATGCATAATAAAATTATACAGATTTTTTATTTTATTTATGTAATGGGGCATCATCCCAATGACTAGCCAATACTCTCACACTCTCCAGGCTGGAAAGGACAGGAAATTATTGAATAGCAATGATCTGCTGACCTCACCAGTGGAGGAAGGACTGGTCTGTATTGAAATGCAATATTGTGTGCAGAGGAGCTATCCAAAAAGACAGTGGCCACACATCATAGAGGGCACAGTAATCCCAAACATCACATATCCCACAACTGAGCTCTATTCATGTTGCAATAACCTCTAATCTAACACATTACACATAACTCACAGGAAAGAGCCAGCTGTAATTGAGCTGGTTAAAAATAAATGCACTGTGCCATGATTAAAAATGTCAGGTCATCAGCAATTTGCATTGGGAGGGGCGGGAGGTGATAGCCTATGCACATTTTAATAGCTGTTCTATTCCAGGGCAAAATACTTACGCATTTGCTAGATCATAACAACAATCTCACATAGCGGTGACACCAGCCCCCTCCCCATCTTTAAATGAACCCTAGTCCCCCTCCCCCCATTTCGGAGCTGCAGCCACCTTTTTGCAAGAGAATTTGGTGACAGTAGGAAAAGCAGCTGATGTGAGGATGAAAAGCAATGAGGAGGAGGGGGTGGCTCACAAAGAGTAATTGGATCTGGTCTTCCTTAAATAAAACAGTATACAGCATAGGTCTAAATAAGACTATGACTGAGATATAAAATCGGAATGTAGAAGCCAATACTGCTTGTTGCGGATCAATCAGTAACATACAACAATGCAATGTTGCAGCAATGTATCCATATAGCTTGTGTTTATAATAATCAATAGATACAATGTATCCATACAGCCTGTATTATAACAGATACATGCAATGTATCCATACAGCCTGTATTTATAACAGATACATGCAATGTATCCATACAGCCTGTATTTATAACAGATAGATACAATGTATCCATACAGCCTATGTTTATAACAACATAGATATACTGTATCTATATAGCCTGTATTTACAATAATTGATATAATGTATCTATATAGTCTGTGTATATGATGAAGGATACAATGTATCTATACAGCCTGCATTTATAATAATCAATATAGTGTATCCATATAGCTTATCTTTATCACAATAGATACAATGTATCCATACAGCTTGTATTTATAATAGCTAAAATATATCCATATGTCTTGTATTTTTACTAGAATTAATACACAATATATCCATATAGCCTGTATGTATAATAATAGATAAAATGTATCCTTATATCCTTTATTTCTAAAAGATACAATGAATCCATTTTGCAGGCATTAGTATTATGATAGATACAATGTATCCATATAGCAGGCATTATAAAAACAGATACAATGTATCCATATAGCCTGCCTTTATTGTAATCATTAGATACAATGTATCCAGTCAGCTTGTATTTGTACTATTAGATACAATGTATCTACCCAGCCTGTATTTGAAATAACATATAGATACAAAGTATCCATAACACTATAATCACCAGGAATTTGCAGTGTCTCCATGCAGCACAATATAGTTATTTAGATACAATGTATCTATAACACTATCCCTATGGAGTTAAATTTGACTTGATGGCCCTTGCTAATAATACAAAGAATCCATAAAACAGAATATTGGCATGTATCCATGCATCTATCCATTTGTAATGATGAATAAATACAATGTAACATTAGTTGGACTGGATCATATTTAAAAATAATAGATTGTATCCATGCAGAATATTAAATGTATTTTGAAAAATAGATACAATGTATCCATAGAGCAGATATACTGTGTATCTATAAATAGGTACAAGGCACACAAGCAGAAGATTGCAGACCTCAAGGCTCTGAATGATAAACATAGCTGCCCTCTCCCTCCCTCCTGTGTAAGACACACCATAGTATTCAATGCAGTCCCCCCCCCTTTACCCCACCACCCCCCACCGATACACCCACCCACCACCATGACCACCCACCACCACCATACCTCGGTTCCGTACAGAGCCAAAGACTGGAAGAACAAGATATCCTACGTGGACTAACACCATGCTGGCAGAGACAGTGCTTGCAACCCCTGGTGCTGATCACTGTGACTATATGGAGAGGCTGATCCTAGTCTGTGTGCTCCTACTGCTGGCTGGGAGACAGATGGCCCATTGGTACTGGTTCTTTCAAATCCCCCCCTATATACATTCAAATGTGCTGCAGCTGCCTGAACACAAAGGGAGGGGGCTTGGAGCTACCTTCTACAGCTCCCCTAAGACAAAGCAGCCCAACCAATGAGCTCTGAGTTGGGGGGAGGGCGTGCAAGCTCCCTGCAGTCTGTCTGGGTTAGCTTGTTTCATTGCATTCGATTTATTACGATTTTTTTTTGTGCTTTTTGAGATTTGTTAATTAATGCAACAATGTCCCGAGCTAAGGAGCACTAACACTTAAGTGGCACCATGTCCTGCTTGTCTAACTTGGTGGCCCATTGAGGGTTTAGGAGTCTGACCCAGATATCGGACATTTATTCTGGTCTTCGAGGAAGTGTATTAAAGGCCATATAGGCAGGACTGGCGGAATGGCCACTGCAGACACCCTTGGGATTAGCTGCCAATCAATGTAATATTTTTAGCCGCTTTGCCTTTATGTCACTCCTTTGGATTATTTGCCTGTAGGTATGAATGGATCTGACAACTATTCAGTTGACAGATAAAACTTCAGTCACCTTTTAACCACTATTAAGCTGGATGCTTAGATCTGCTGCGGATTTTGTCACAAATTTTACAGTACTTTTTTTCTACATTGACTTGGGAGAAGGTCAAATCTGCAGGAAAGCAGAATTTAGTGCAGTTTTTGCCCTCTCCCTTAGACATCAATGTAGAAAAATCCAAAGTATAATCCGCAACAAATCAACACAAAAATTCACAACAAATCCGTCCTGTCTGAATTCAGCTTTAAAGGGATTGTCCACTTTGGGAAATCCCTACTTGTTGGAGGGATAATTAACCAAAAAAGTTAATCACAAAGTGTCCCTCTGCGGGCGCCTCTAGAGTTAGCCTCTAATTTTTGAGGAAATATGGCAGTACATTTTCTAGTTCACTGCAGCGCCACCATAGGAGAAATAAGGCATTACAAAGTCCTTTCAAATTAGTGGGCTGTCTGTGTAATGTAGGCCTGAACAGTTGCTCCAGAGCAAGAGACGCCCCCTGTGAACGCTTTTCAGTCTGTCCGATCCTAAACAGAGGACCCCCATGATTACAATTTTATAATGAATATGTGCATGGAAATGGGTTTTCTAAACCGGAGAAACCTGTTAAGGTCACAAAAGCTGTTAAAACATTTTTGGTGACAACTTAGTAAAGATTCCCAAGAAAGTCAGATCTAAGTAGACTATACTTCTCATGAGGTGCAATATACTAGGTTTCAAACAGAACTGATCTCCCACTGGCTGCACATTTCTCCAGAGAAGACCACTCTATTGAAGATTTGCAGGTTGTGGTTTTAATGGGACATTTTAAGACACAAATAGGGAGAGGAAGGAGTGTGAATTTAAATTAATGCAAAAATTTAAAACTCTGCAAAATGGACTTAATATTCATTCCAGTTTCATGTCACACTATGTGTGAACTGTGAGGGCCACAAATCATGACCTGATAGCTAACAGATAACAACAAGAATGACTGATCCCTCTGTCACGCCTCACAAGTTTCCAGATTGTCTATTTCTTGACCTGTTGTAAATGCCTTCTCTACTTATTCCATTTTGTTATTTTTAAGGTTTCTCATGAGGTACAATGTACTAAGTTTCAAACAGAACTGATCTCCTACTGTCCGCACATTTCTCCAGAGAAGACCACTCTATTGCATATTTGCAGGTTCTGGTTTTAATGGGACATTTTAAGACACAAAGGGAGAGGAAGGAGCAGGAATTTAAATTAATGCAAAAATGTAAAACTCTGCAAAATGGACTTAATATTCATTCCAGTTTCATGTCACAATAAGTGTGAACTGTGAGGGCCACAAATCACGACCTGATAGCTAACAGATAACAAGAATTACTGATCCCTCTGTCACGCCCCTCAAGTTTCCAGATTGTCTATTTCTTGACCTGTTGTAAATGACTTCTCTACTTATTGCATTTTGTTATTTTTAAGGATTCTCATGAGGTACAATGCACTAAGTTTCAAACAGAACTGATCTCCCACTGGCCGCACATTTCTCCAGAGGAGACCACTCTATTGAAGATTCGCAGGTTGTGGTTTTAATGGGATATTTTAAGACACAGAGGGAGAGGAAGGAATGGGAATTTACATTAATGCAAAAATGTAAAACTCTGCAGAATGGACTTAATATTCATGCCAGTTTCATGTCACTCTATGTGTGAACTGTGAGGGCCACAAATAACGACCTGATAGCAAAAAGATAAGAGCAAGAATTACTGAACCCTCTGTCATGCCTCACTAGTTTCCAGATTGTCTATTTCTTGATCTGTTGTAATGACTTCTCTACTTATTGCATTTTGTCATTTTTAAGGATTCTAAGTTCCTTTGAAAGTCCATGTCTTTTGTGTATAACACCATGTCTGACGAAGAGAGCTAGTACTCTTGAAAGCTCACCATCAAATATACTTAGTTAGCCTCTAAAAGGTATCGCCTGATTTTTTCACTCTTCTGCTAGATTTCAAACAGCGAGTCCCACATTCAGAACGCCCCTCAGTTACTCAGAGTTCTAGTCAGAGGCATAATTTGTATGTCTTGGGTCCAAATGCAAAATCTGTAATAGCACCCTTCAATTGTCAAATGGAATTTATGGTACTGTAACCTCTTGTGTATCAGGAAAGCTGTGGGGTCTACTCAAAAACAGGCATCAACTGCAACTGATGCATATGCACCTCATTTCTAGTAACTTGGGTTATTACATGGTGGCATGCGCTCCTATTTACACAAAGTAAAATTTCAGGGCCCATATTATGCCTGGAACACTCAGACCCTAAAAATTGTATGGACACAAACCTAGATTATTTTGATTTTGGGGCCATCATATAGACAATAAAATATGGCCATATTAAGGCTGTGTAACACCAGTGATTATATGAGAATATACGGTAATAAACAATATTAACATATAAAAAACAATATAATAATTTCCAACATTGTCAATAAGTACTTATGACCTTGGCCACTAATTATAAATCACTACATTAGATTATGTCTACTGCCGTAATGGAGTTTGCATTAGCTGCCAAGAAAAGTGAGGGAGGGGAAGGATAACTGCTTCACGCACATTAAAGACTTACAAAAATAGTTTTCTAATTTCAGCTGTTAATTATGTACAAAATCTAGCTATTCGTAAACTGCCCTTTATGTACAAGAAAACATCTTCCATCATACTATCTACTATGTACAAGAATATATCTTCTATAATTCTGCCCCCTATGTACAAAAATACAACAACTATAATACTGCCTCCTAAGTACAAAAATATAACTACTATAATACTGCCTCCTATGTACAAGGATATAACTACTATAATACTACTCCCTATGTACAAGAATATAACTACTATAATACTGCCCCCTATGTACAGGAATATAACTACTATAATACTGTTCCCTATGTACAAAATAAACACTAAATACGCCCCAGAAAAGAATAAACTAAAAATTACTACCTCCAATGTACAAAAAATAAATACTTAATACGCCCCAGTACAAAAAATAACCACTAAATACTACCCCATGTAAAAGAAATAAATATAAAAATATGCCGTCATGACAAACAAACTACTAGAAAACAATCCTTAGCACAAGAAAAAACTACTATAATACTCCCCCCTAATCAAAAAATAACTATTTAAAAAGATCCCCTCTAGTACAAAATTAGTTACTGTAATATTGCCCCCTAGACAAAAATAACAACTATAATACCCCACAGTACAAAAATATATTGTAACCTCTATATACGTCCAAGTACAAAAAAAACAAACTTAAAACTGCCCCAAATGTACAAGAATAAAACTACTATAATATTCCCCCCCTAAGTACAAAAAAATCACTAAAATACGCCCCCTATTAAAAAAATAAAAGCTATTATAATACTGCCCCATTACAAGAAAAAAAACTCTAAATACTGCCCCCTATTACAAAAATAGTTGGATGGTTTAAAACCCAAAGCGTAGGGAAAATAAACAATTTGCAGGCATAAAAAGCATTCAAGGCTATGTATTAAAGGGTAAAATTTTAAAAAGAAAAGACCTTGGGACCTACCGTATAAAGTTCTGAATTTATTACAAAGCCAAAAAAAACAACGCGTTTCACAGAGACGCCTACTCTACTTCCTCAGGATGTTACAATTAGTTTATTTCCATACGGTTTGGAATAAACCCATCCAACTACCTGAAACCGGAGCTTACCAAAAATTTTCTGTGGGGGAGCCCCGGATCCACCGGGGGGCAGCTCGGCCATAATCCCCGGGATGGGATATTTACGTATGCGTAATATATTTCCATTTTTCGCACAACCAAATAGGGTTTTTGGTTTTTTACATTTTAAATACTTGCTATTTAAAGTTTTATCTGCACAGGGTTGCGCTTTGTTTTTTGTGATTCTCTTTTCAGAAAAAAAATCCCCATTGTTTCTATTAAAAACTGCCCCCCATGTACAAGAATATAACACATAAACGCCCAAAAAAACCATCTCAAAAATTAATTATAACTACTATAATACTGCCCACCATGTAAATGAATATAACTACTATAAACTGCCCCCGTACTATTACAATAATTTAAGTAAAAAAAAATCTAAAATTACCCCACAAAAAAGGCTTCAAAAAACTCCCAAAAGAATGTAACTAATTTTAATACTGCCCCCCCGTACTGATTATAACTGCTATAAACTCCCCTATGTAAAAAGAATATAACTGTTGTAGTTTTATAATGAACAATGAGGTATATACCACTCTTTAGTCTTTATGAGAAAAATAAAAGTTCCATCTCACCACCGGTAAAATCCAGGGCCCGACGACCTCCGGTTCTTTTTCCAGAATGAAACCCTTTTTTTTAGTTTTTAGTCCCAAAAAAACAGCATGAGACACTCTCTTCCCAAAAATTATGGATGAAGTACCTTAAACCCAACTTTTCCCTTCATGCCCACCTTTTAAAAATTTTTAGTCACTTCTTATACAAAATTTTTTCCCCCCTTAAATCCTTAAAAGCTGAAGGGCTTTGTGGCTAAAAAAAAACTTTAAACTTAGGAGCCAACCCTTCCTTAAAATTTGCAAGGTATTTTTTTAACACCTTGTTTTTAAAATGGGGATTTTGGGCCTTCTTTCATCAAACGGCCCCAAAACGGGGAAAGGGAAACCTTTGCATTTAAAGGAAACCCTTTCCCTGGGACCCCCATTACATAATTGAAAAAAGGGGAAAAAAAGGCCTTTAAGCAATTAAATTTGTAAAAGGGCAAACCCTGGGGAAAAAGGTAAAAGTGTCTCTTTTTACCCCAGGGGGTCCTGAACGTTTTAAAAAGGTGGGGGAGGTAAGGGTTTTTATTATAAATAATAAAAAATAAAATAAAATATTAATAATATAAATTTATAATTTAATTTATTGGGGGCCTTTCCCGGGCCCCCAAAAACCTTTAAAAAAAGGGGAACCGGGGGGCCCAACTGCCAATTTTCCCCCTTCCCCTTAATTTCCCCTAATCAGGCCAATACAAATGGGGGGGGGAAAAAACTCGTGCGAAAGGCATGAAAAACCCATTTTTTAAAAAACCCGGGGGTTCCAAGAAGGGCCCAAGAAGGGGCGCCCTTTTTCCCTCTAACGCCCTCCAAACCCAAAAGGGAAGGGGGAAAGGAAAACCTTGGCTAAAAAGGGAAGAGGGGCCCTTTCCCCGGGGGAATGGCGGAAATCCCCGCTCTGGGTGGGGGGCCCGGGGTTCCCACGACCTTGGGCCGCCGCACCCCCCGGGGCCCCGGGTCACCCGGGATCAAAAAGGGCCCTTCGAACCGCGTCTCCCACTCTTCATGGGTAAGGTTTTCCCCGAAATTTTTGGGTTTCGGGATATTTCTGCTCGGTCAAAAACCCTGATGTATTTTTGAAAATTTTCGGGCTCGGGTTGGTAAAACCCCGGGAAGACTGCCCCCTTCCCCCCCACCCTTGTCCGGGGTCAGAAAAGGGCCCTGCCCCTTTCACCTCTCCTTTTTGGTGTTCATAGAACTTTTCGTTTGGGTTTATCCGCCAGAAGGGGAGAGATAAGGGGGAATCCCGCCCCCCGGGCCCCCGGAGGGCAACAAATCAAGTGTTTCCGCTCTACATGGACGACGTGACGGTTTTCTGCGCCGACCACCCGGATGGGTGACGGCCTCGCCAAACCCTGCGGGGAGTTCGGGAAAGGGCCTTCGGGTGCAAAGGTAAACCTCCCGGGAAGTGGGGAAAGCCATGATCTTCGGAAAATTGGCAGCCGTTTTCCCCCCCCCCTTTTTTTTTTGGCAAACCGGGTTTTTTCATCAAAAATCCTGGGTTTCTGGTTCGGAAAAGAAGGAGGGGGCCCCAAAAAGCCCCTTGGCAGGAGCGCTTGTTAAAGGCAATAAAAAGGGTTGGTTTCTTTGGGAGTCTCAGAGGCTCACCCGGGAAAAGGAAAAAGCATTGGTTCTGCGAAAACAAGATCCGGGCCCGTTCTTCTCAAACACCGCGCAGCCTGGCCCCCCCCGCCCCCCCGGTTTTGGGGCCCAAATTCCCAAGGCCTTTTTCTATTTTCATCGGGGCTCGAAGAATGGATCGAGCCAAGCGGACCCTTTCCCCTCTCCAAGGATCCTCTAAAGGGGGGGAAAAAGGGCATCCCGGAAAACCCCACCTTGCGGGGCGCTTTTTTTTTGTTTGCGTTTTGCCCGCCGCACCTTCGTCCAGAAAAAGGGGCCGGCGGCAGATCCTTTTCCCCCTTTTTTCCCCCCTGCCCCTTTGGCGTGGCCTGGGGGGACAGTAAAAATAGCTCCCCCCCCCCTTACAACGGGAAAACCCCTTTGGGTTTCTATTGGACGTCCCCCCGGGGTTTTCGTGAGGGACCCCCACCTGGGGGGGGTTAAAAGCCCAAATTTTGTGGAAACCCCCAAGGGAAAACCAAAAGCTCACCCAACCCAAAAAGAAAGTTGGAGACGACCCCCCATTTCCCGGGGCGACACCGCTCCAAGGGTTTTTGAAAATTGGTTTTTTTCTTGCGGGAAACACCAACGAACACAAGGACATTTTCGGGGAATGGCACCCGGGGGGGCCGCCCCTCCGGCCCTTCATGCATCCCCCGGAACCTGAGTAAAAAGCGGTAAATTTCCCCCGGTGTTTCCTTTTTTGGAGGAGACCGCACTCCATCTTTTCTGGGAATGCCCTTTGCTCAGCGTTTTTTTGGGTTCGCTACAAACGAACTCAAGGACTTTCCGGGACCCCCGGAAAAAATATAAAGGGACACGCCCCCGGGTTTTTTGGGCTGTTTTCCCCGGGTTTCACACAGTTGGGGGCCATCCGGAGGCCTTGGGGCCCTTTTTGAACTGCTTTAAGGGCGCTCTTGGATCTCCAGGAACCCCCCTTAAACCGGGGCCCCGAGAGGGGGATGTTGGTTTCCCAAAATTGTTGGCGGGTAAATCACAGCACTAGAGACTATAACAGCCTGGGGATCTTTAGGGAAAAGACAATCTTTAATGCTTATTTTGCCCGTAATTTTCTTTTTTTCTTGATCTTGTCCTTTCCCCAAAAACCCTCTTCCCTCATTTTGGTGTTTTTTCATATTTTTTTAATAAAGCTTTGGGCCCTTGTTTAAAATTTTCCCCCCCCCCTCCCGCCTATCCGCCTCCCATTTCCCCCCCTAACCTTTTTCCCCCACAGGCCCAAAACAGTTACAGTACTTAGACTTTTTTAAAAAATAGAAATAAAGTTTTATAGAAAATAGTGTACTTTGCAAACTATTAAAGTATAATTAGCAAAGGGGTTTACATAAGTCCCTAGTGGTAGGGAAAATGGTACGTATTTTTATTTAATGTTTGAAATTTTCTTGAATTGAATTGTTGAAAGCTTTATTTGTGAAAAAGTAAATTTTTTTTTCCCCAATTTCTTTTCGTGGCCCAGGAAAGTTGTATTTTATTAGACGATTTGGTTGCAAAAAACTTTTTTAAAAATTTAATCAAAAAAAAAAATAAAAGGGGAAAAATGAATTTTGAAATGCCTTTTTAACCTTTCATTTGGGTTTTTGGGGCCCAGAAGGGGTTGGTCTAGTATTTCAAAACGGGTGATCCCGGGATTTTAAACCCCAACCATCTCAAGGGGGTTTTCAGAGAATGGTCCAAAAGGAAAAAACAACCCTTAGCGGCAACCCGTTGGGGGAAAAAGCCCCCTTTTTTGATGCCCGAGGTCCCAAAGGAAATTTGGGGAGAAATGGTTCGGGGGCTTTATAGAAAGGAACAGTGACCCAAATGCCCCCCCGTTACAAAACCAAGGTAGGCAGAAGAGCATCTCTGAACCACAGTACGGTGAACTTTGAAGGCCCGAGGGCCCAAAAGCACAGAAAAACCACAAACCCGGGTTGGGCCCCTCCCTTTTACAAAAAACGGAAACGAGGGTCCCCAAATTTTCCCCAAACTCCCTCGAAATTGGAAGTAAAAGATTGGAAAAAAAAGTTGCCTGGGGCCCGATGATTCCCCCCCATTTTCCGGGTGCGACCCTTCGGAAGGGAAAGGGGCAAATTTGGCGTCAACAACATAAAAACCCTGGATTTCCCTCCGCCTTTTATCAAAGGTTTTAGCTGGTTTGGGGGTTTTGTCATGGGGTGGGGAATATTTTCTTTGGGCCCACACCTTTTTGGGGCCCCCTTTGGGACCAATTGACATCGTTGGGAAAAACCTTTTGAAAACTATGGGCCCCGAAGAATTTTAGGCCGTTTTTGAAGGCAAAAGGGGGGCCAAAACCCCCCACTAGCAAGGGGTACCTAATAAAGGTTTTCCGGAGAAAAAAAAAAATTTTTTTTTTTATAAAATATATATATTTAAAATTTTAAAAAAAATATATAAAAAATATTTTTATATAATATAATAATATATTTTTATAAACTATATATTTTAAAAATATAATATATAATTGGTTTTTTATATATATATTTATTTTATATATAATTAAAATATATATAATAAAATTTCCCCACCTCTCCCACTTTTACTTCCCGAAAATTTATTTTAAAAGCACCCAAAACCTCGACTGGTGGACTTTTCTAACCTTGGGGCAATACATTTTTAAGATATGGGGAAAGCCCTCCAGGGCTCATAAATTCTTTTTAGAATTTGGGAATTTTAAAAGGGGGAACCCCAAAGGCATAGGGGCAAATATAGGGCCGGTTTTGCCGGCCGGGAAACTTTCCCGTTTTGCGCCCGCCCCACGGCCTTTGGGGGGGACGGCTTTTTTTTTTCCGTGATGAGTGGGGGAAGAACCCCCCCTCCCATTGAGGAAAAAACAAAGGTTTTGTCCGGTTTTTTTGGACGGATGATGGTGTTGCCAATGGTTTTTTCTGCCGGGCTGCCGGGGGCAAAACCCCCGGGGGGGAAAAACCCCTGCAGTGGGGGCTGCTCACTGTTTTTCCATAAGCACAATTGGGGCTCCAAAAATTTGGGGCCCCGGGTTTTTTAAAGGGGGTCTGAAAAACCCCCAAAAAACCCGGGTGAAAAAGCCGGCCAAAAAAACCCCTTTCAGTGGGGGCATGCCCAAATCTTCCTATCACTCCCCCTTTAATAAAAAATTTTCCCATAATGGGATTTTTTTATGGCCTCCCAATCCCCTAAGTCATTTTGACACTTGTTTAAAGTTCACATTGGCTCTCACAAAGGTTTTCCCAATTTTCCCCAGTCCAAAGATTAAATCCAAACTGAGGGGGCCTTTGGGACTGTACTTTCTGTTTTCCAAAATGAATAAAGGTACCCCGAAATCACAGACTTTTAGTCCAGCTCCATGGATTATTCTTAGTTGGGTCTTTGCAGCTGGATAAGACAGCTTCCAGCAATGCATAGCAGCACAACCACCTACTTTATCCAACTGTTCTGACATACAGGAGGATAGCCATGTCCAATCTCATCTTTCACAGCAGTTGGGGTCTATTAATTTCCACACTTCTCTGATAAGAAGTTTGTCTTGCAGAAGAAAGTGTACAGAAATGCCATTGCTCACCTCAAGCTCTTCAAGCACAATTATTTTATCTGTGCAAGAGCCAAATTTTTACACTTCAGTCCATTTTTCCTCACCAATTTGAGTATCAGGTTAGAGTTTATTATTCTTGCCTTTTTATTTCTGGGAGTCCAATGTGTTCGCTCAGTAGGTTCCCTATTATACCACAAAACCATAGCTTTGGACACATTATTATGACTAAGTGAATCATTCAATGCATTCACAGACTTCCGAATACCTTGCAAATCTGCAGCAATTGAGTAAATATCCTGAATATCAATTTTCACTTCAGCTAGAGCCAAAATCAACTCTTCCCTCTTTAAGCAGTATTTGCTCCAGCTCTCTAGCAAAATGTTGGTCCCTAACATTAAGATTTCCTAGGTCTGTCCCCTTCCAAATTGATGTACCCAATCTGAATCCTGATTACAATATCAGTACCCAGATCCCATTTTGATACTTTCCTAAACTTAAAGTGGTTGTCTCGCTACATTTGTCCTGTTTTCTTGGTTTCATTTTGAATTCAGGGGCATGTTTACTGGCTTCTACTAGACTGCAGTAGAAGCCAGGTTTGTAGCTATAGGAACCAGTGCTGGCAGCCTATCATAAGAGAGAGAACAGGTCTGTAGCTATAGCGACCTGAGGAGCTGATGCAGCCCATACAAGAGGGGATATCTAGGAATAGGTAGGATATGGTTAATGGACATATATTGCAAAGTGACTTGTTTTGCAAGATCTTTAACATAAAAAAGCAATTCTTGTAGTGAGACAACCCCTTTAACCTCTTAAGGACCCTGGATGTATGAGTACATCCCAGGGTCGCTAAGGGGTTACTCTGCGACCCCCCTGTACAGCCACCGGGTGTTTGTGGCTAATTGCCGCTAACACCCAGCCGTTACAGTGCGAACGGGCAGCGCCGCCCGCCCGCGCTGTTTAGCCATTCAGATGCCGCGGCAAAGATGGCTGTGGCATCTGAATGAATGAAGGTTGGTGCCGCGATCTTCAGGGTGATCGACATTGCCGCAGCATAGCTGCAGTGATCCGACACCCGGAAATGGCAGCGGAGAGCCTTGTGAATGTTCCCGTCACTCCCATGTCCTGGTTTGCCCCACTTCCGTACGCAGACAGTAAATGGGGAAACCGCCATCTTGGTACAGTCTAATGCATTGTCTACATTGTCAACATACAATGGCCCAGACACTGATCCAGCCAATTATGAACATTTTGCTTGTAAAACTTCTATTGTAGTAAAGTTTATGCAGTGATTGTGGTAATATTTGTTTTGTATTGCTCTTTCCATGCACTAGTTTGAGTGGCTCCTTTGAGCACCAGGTGAGGGTTTCACATTTTTTTTTTTTTTGGAGTTGTATGTAATGTACATGACCCAAAGAAGCTACTGTCCTCAATTAGAAAGTGTTTTCCAGCTTACAGCAATCTGGAGAGTGCCAGACATTAGCTGTAACCCTTTGCAGCCCCAAAGGGAAGCCCATTCAAAGTATTTGTAGTCAGTACTTTCTCCATAAAAAATATTCATGTTTATCGAGTCATATTAAAACGCCATAAAAAAGAAAGAACCACAGCTAACATGTGTCAGGACAACATCAGCATTGAAACATGTTAGCTGGCTTGTTCTATTATTTTATGACGTTTTAATATGATTTAATAAACATCGATTTTTTTTTATGGAGAAGGTACTGACGACAAATACTTTTCAATATGCCTACTATAATACTGCCCGCAAATTGCAAGAAAAAACTCTATAACACTGCCTCCTTGTACAAGTAGAACTACATAAAACTGCCTCCTATGTAAAGAAAAACTAATAAATAAAAATGCCTTTTATGTACAATAATATAGCTACCATAATACTGCCCCTATTTAAAGAATATAAATACATAATACTGCCCCAGACAAGAATATAACTACTAAAATACTGCCCCATGTACAAGAATATAACTACTATAAAACACATCTTTGTACAAGAAAATAACACTATAAAACTGCCCAAATGTCAAGAATAAACTACTAAAATACTGCCCCCTATGTACAAGAATAAACACAAAATACTGCCATCTATGTACAAAAAAACTTCTATAATACTGCCCAATGTACAAGAATATAACTACAAAAAACTGCCCCCTAGTATAAGAATATAACACTAAAAAATATGCCTCTAGTACGGGGAAAATAACTACTATAAACTGCATCTTGTCAAAAATATAACTACTATAATCTGTCCCAATGTACAAAAATATAAATATTATAAAACGCCCTCTATTAAAAGAATAAACTACTTTTTAATACTCCCCTATTACAGAATATAATACTATAATTTCGTCCCAATTCAAAATAAACTATTATAATACTGCTCCCCATGTACAAGAATAAACACATAATACTACCCCTATGTACAAGAAATAACACTTTTACTGCCATCTTTGTACACGAATATAACTACTTAACACTGCCCCCAAAGACAAGAATAAACTACTAAAATACTGCCCCCCTATGTAAAGAATATAACAAAATAAAACTGCCCCATGACAGGAATATAACTACAAAAAACTGCACTATGTAAAAGAATAAACTTTTATAATACTGCCCCAATGTACAAAAATAAACTACTAAAATACGCCCCCCATGACAAGAATATAACACTATAATACGCCCCTATTCAGGAATAAACTAAATAATACTGCCATCATGTCAAGAATAACTACTAAAAACGTCCCAATGAACAAAATATAACACTATAATACTTCCCAATGTACAAAAATATAACTATTTTAAAACTGCCATCTATGTACAAAATATAACTACTATAATCTGTCCCAATTATAAAAATAACATTAAATACTGCCCCTTGTACAAGAAATTTAAAACATAATCTACCCCTATTAAAGAAAAAAACTACTATAAACTGCCCCATGTACAAAATTAACATTATAAAACTGCCATTTTGTACAAGAATATAACTACTATAATACTGTCCCAATGAACAAGAATATAATTACTATAATACTGTCCCAATGTATAAGAATATAACTATAATAATACTGCCATCTATGTACAAGAATATACCTACTATAATATTGTCCCAATGTACAAGAATATAACTACTATAATACTGCCCCATGTACAAGAAATAACACATAATACTCCCCCTATGTCAAAAAGTTTTAAAAATTATTGCAAATGGAAGACAAAACAGAGCGAAGCGCACCTCGTGCAGATAACACTTTATAAGATGGGAGAAAGTTTAGTAGAATAGTAGAGCTGCTCACCTGAGCGAATTGTGCAAAGTGATGGTACAACTCATATGATAACATGTAAATAGTGAAACATCCCGGGGATCAGAAGCCGAGCTACCGTCTGCCAGGAAGAAATGGTGAACCTCCACAGATATTCACGGTGGTCTCCGGTACTTGTATAGGTTGGTCGGGTTATTTACACATAAAATGTGAGAAAAGAACCTAGCCGTATTAAAGTGTCTGTTTATTTAAACAATTGAAATAAACAGACACTTTAAGGGGCCTTTTTACGCGGGTTTTTTTGTCGGCGCGGGGTTTCGCCGTACTGCGCGCCGGGTTTGCGCTGCATACGGCGCCAACCGTCGCCGTAATTAAGGTAATCCCCATTCCATAAGAACGTGGGTTTTCCCTCGCTCCTACCCGCTCGCGAATCCCGCCGGGGGGGGAGAAACGACATGCACTTATCCAGGCCAATACGCGCCGTGGATAAGGAAGTCTATGGGGCCGGCGGGCCGCGCCTCCCCCTCACCCGCCCCTTTTTTCAAGCCGGAATTTCGAGCGCAATCCGGGTCCAATTTCCGGCTTTATAAACCTGTGAACTGGGCTAATATGGCTAGGTGCCAAGTTTCATTTTTTTCTTATTTTATTCTAGTAGCCTGAGCGCTATACGAACACTGACTACGGGTTCTTTTCTTACATTTTATGTAGAAATAACCCGACCAACCTATGTACAAGAATATAACTTCTATAATGCTGCCCTATGTACAAGAATATAACTACTATGATACTGATCCTTTTTTG